>MU767998.1:35598-78833 GCA_026770625.1 Nicotiana glauca
ATGTATAACTTGAGTTTACATATACTCGAAGGGTTAAAACTTAAGAGTGATCTTGCTGTTGCATAAGTATTACTTCCGTCCTCTTGACGTGACAAATTTATTCAATTTCAATTAAATTTGTACTCACAATGAGTGGCGGCAAAAATGCATGTTTAAAAAAAAACGATTATTCACTCATATTATTTATTAAAAAATAAATTGGATAATGAACTTTTTAAAAACGGATCAAATATGGATAAGAATTATATTATCCATTTAGAAAATGAATAACTAATGAGTTTAACTTTTATATTTGTAAAGCCTCAAATTAGAGGTTTCTCAAGTTTGGGAGACTAGAAATTCTCCCAAAAGTGGTCATATTCAAGAAGCATGGATAATATTGATATCCATATTATCCGTCGTTTAACCCGTTTTATCCGTATTAAATATGGATCGTGGCGGATAATTTATCCGTTTTTTCATTAACCGTTTTTACAGTCTGTATCTGATCCGGACCGTCCGTTTGCCACCTCTGCTCACAATTAACAAAAGCGATTACGTGGTTACACCAAAGTTATTATTAGATCAATACATTAACTTTGGTTTAGAAAAGCATAAACTATATGATTCGACGGGATCTCTATAATCATCAATAGCTAATGTAGGTTTTTTACATAGATGGAAACTGAATGACAGATCATATCGTGAAGTATGGAATGGCTTAACATGCATAAGAGGCAAAATGGCAGATGGGTTAGTGTGGTAGGGCAGACCCTTTAGACATGATAGATGTTTATGTCAAAGTCCAGACTGTGTCTGTTCCTTTCCTTGCACATAAACCCTAAATGCTGCATCATTCTGATTTGATGTGTTTCTAACTATAATATCTTTACAGGTTCTTCCGTTCATATAGGGCGAAGCTAGAGTATAACTTATGAGTTCGGTGAGGGCAACCTGGTGCACTTAACTCCCGCTATACGCAAATTCGAGGAAGGGCCGGACCACAAGGGTCTACTGTATGCAGCCTTACCCTGCATTTTTGCAAGAGGCTGTTTTCACGGCTCGAACTCATGACCCCCTGGTCACGTAGCAACAACTTTACCGGTTAAGTCACAGCCCCCTTCAAAGATATAATCTTTACCGGTATAACTTGAATTTGAACCCGTAAATTTTAAATTCGGGCTCTGTCTTTGCCTTCACGTGTGCTTGCAACCATGATGCAAGGTTTACGAGCCAACAACTATGATCAAACATGTGTTAGAACATTAGAAACTTACACAGATCGAAGAACAAACAATTTGTGATATGCAAAGCGAGGAGAAGAATTCAAGATTTAGAGAAAGTACTTTAGAATAACTGATCTTGTTAATTATGTGTACATATTTTCCTCCTTCCATTTCTATTTTTTGTACATTATTTAAGTAGACACGAAAGTTAAAAAAGAAAAGAAGTTTTTTAAATTTTTTTTATCATAAACCTACCATAACATTTATATATGGAGTTAAATATAACACTTGAGAAATTTTTTACTAATATTTATTAGATTTGAACCCATAAATTTAAAGATTGAGTTCAACTTAAGAATATTAACAGTTGAATCCATAAAGTTCAAATTCTGGATCTGAGTTGGCGGTTTAAGTTAAATTATTTAAATGTAGAAAGCTCTAGTTATTTCTTAACAAACTAAAAATGAAATGTTGCCACATAAACTGGAATGGAGCGAGTAATTTTGTTTGTGCGTGCATATGATCATAGGCGGATTGATCATGATTTGAACTTGATGGATTGACTTTTAATGTTTTTAGCAAAACTCACTATATCTTTAAATATATGGGTTCAACTTTAATAAATATGAAAAAACTTTTCCCTATTATTATGCATCGTTTCAAAAATACAAGGTTCAGTTAAACAGTTATGGAAAGGCTAAATCTACCACTACGTACTGACAGGGCCATGCTAATCTTTGATCTGCTTTACGGTCGTAAGGGTATTGAATTACTGCATTTGGATCATGTCAAGACCAAGTGTAACGTGGCTGGTACTAGCTATTTACAGCATAGGTTTTTTCATTTCTTGATTAGATTTCACACCATTATGATCAAAGTGGACGAAGATCCCACGAGAGAAAGTCAGACAAATTAATAGGTCAATATATGAACAGGGAAGGGTAAGAATTTCATTGAACTAGGACACAATAATTTCTAGCAATTCATGTGATTTTGCCTGCTATACATAAGTTATTTCACATGCAGGTAGTTTTGTTCAAAACCGAAACGAAACAGAAAATCGAAGCTTAATGGCTTATTGATATCGGGTTAACGGTTTAATGGATAGGGAACTGATTAAATTTTTTTATTAATAACTTATCGGTTTGAGGGCGGATTATTCAATTTTCTTAACGGATAATCCGTTAACCCGTTAATATATATATGGATCTGGACAAATAGTGCAATCTAGAAAGAGCTATGATGACGTCCAGTGGTTGGCTTTGTAGGGACTACAACAACAACAACTACCCAGTATAGTTCCACAAAGTGGGGTCTGGGGAGGGTAATATGTAGACAGGCCTTACCCCTACCCAAAAGGGCAGAGAGGCTGTTTCCAATCGACCCCCGGCTCAGGGAAGGGAAGTATTTCTGCGAAAATATATTTTTTAAGCTTGCAGAAATAAGAAGATTTTGGAGTAGTAAATGCAAATCGAAGTGGATCTGTATATCAGAACGAATTAAGTGTTTAGTATACTTTTTTGTTAATGGCCAATTTTAGCACAATTAAATGCGTTCGCTTTGCTTTTTTGTTGTTTTTATATTTTTATCCGTTAAATTTCTGTTTCCTTTTGCCCTTTCCTCTGCTCCTTTTCCCCGGATCCAAGTGCCAGTTCATTGTCTGTATCCCAACAATATAAGAAACGTAGCTTAGTATAATATCTCGTAGTCGGTGTGCTATTGGTTCCAAGCTAAACCTCTTCCATTTGCAACAAAACAATTAATGCACGCAATATAGATTGAATTAGGCTGATAAGCCGCCCGATAAGAGCTAAACCGATATCAATCCGTACGATATCTTATCGGGTAGCTAGCGGATTAGTACATTTAAAAGCCGATAACCATACGTCAAATCGTTAAGAGTAAATAACCGTCCAATCCGCTCGATAAGCAGCCCTACATGCAGGGGCGGAGTTAGAGATCCGAGACACGAGTTCGACCGAACCCAGTAATTTTTGTCCAAACTTTATATTTGTCAAAAGAATTCATTTAGTATGTTCAAATTATTGATTTAGAACCCAGTAATTTAAAATGGCTAAAATCCTGAACTGAGACTTCAGATTCTGGCTCCTCGCCTCTGTACACATGCATGTGTTTGCCTTAGCTTTAAGGAACATGACTCGTGTTCCTCCGACATTATATGTTATTGTTATTATATTCATTATTATTATTCTAGGTATGCAATTATGATTTAGGATTAATTTGTCTCATATTTAGAACGACATTATTAATGTGGATAAATTTATCATTTAACACTTGTTATATCTACATAATTAGCCTAATATTCACGCACCTGAACGCTTTAACTAAAAATAATTGACCGATGTATAATATATGTGTAATTCTTGTATAATATATGCATGATCGTGTATAATTAATGTATAATATATGTATCGACTATGTAAAATTCTCAAATTTTGGTCCACCTTTGATTGGTTTCTAGGACTAGTGTAAAGATGGGCTTCTAGTTCTGCCTCTCTATATCATGTTTATTTCGAAAGTTCTTCTCCAATAAGGTTTCTTGTTCTTAATTAGAAGTTAATTTTTTTACACCATTAAAAAAGTTTAACGTTAATATGTAAACTCAGACTAAGTACCAAACTGAAGAAGAGAGAAGGAAACAAGAGTAAACACTTAAAAGCTCCCGTTTTGACATAAATTTTGGCTAGTTTTTTTTTTTATAATCTTTTTTGGAAAAATTGTATGTCATAGAATTTGATAAGTTTTTGGAAAAGAATTGAAGAAAATTTTTCAAGTTCTAAACTAGTTTTTGGATGAAAATTTTTCTTTCACGCACAAAGCTTTAATTTTTTTCCAAGTAAAATGCATATTCAAACACAAGTTCCACTTCCAAAAACTATTTTACAACTTAAGATTTACCTAGCCAGGGAAAGTTAATGGGTTCGGCCGAACCCCTAATTACTCCGCCCCTGTGTACATAGATTAAATATTATATTTATACATATATATTAAATCTTAAATATTCATGAACAGCTTCACTACAAGACTCTTGCTATTCCTTCTGTTACATTTATATGAGCGATACAAAAGAACTACTAAAGAAATTGGGCTGGAATGTCCCACCTTATAGCCTATGTATACATGCAACCAAAAAAAAAAAAAAAAAATCAAAGGAAAGTCAACATATAATATATATATGTATATATTAAAAAAGAATTACCTACCTACATAGTATATTTTTGCGAACTCATGAATAGTTGTATACATCTAGGCTCTAGCAGGTATTATCGATCATATTGCGCTTCACTCAATCAAAGGAAACTCACCTTTCAAATGAGCATTGAAGCAAATTTTTCTCTTCTAAATCTGTGAAATATCCAAAATAATATTACAAACTCTGAGCAATGAATGGAAATATTCAATCTGCTACAAAGTTTCTTCAGCTGAATAATTAGCTCGGCCATTGTACAGAGTTGTAAAACAATAAATATGATATGAAAACAAGATATTTGAAATCAAAGGTAACAAGCTTTGATGATCTAACTATAGAGGTCATCTTCGTCCGCACCACCAGCAGAAGTTGCAAATGGATCAGCAGTTCCAGTGGCCCCAGTGCTCGCCTCTGGGAACCGGAACTCAGTGCCAAAACCTCTGGACTGCTGCAACGTCTGAGCAAACGCCTGGTACTTGCGGATATCAGCATCACTAACGCTCCTCCTGGCATACTTCATTGATTCCTCAAAGTGAGCAGGCTTGATCTCAGGTACCTCATCGTCAACATCTTCCTCCATTGCTTCCGGATTATCCTTTCTCCTTCTCTCCCTCTCAATATCCTGCAAACACAAAACACGACATTAGTTTTCTGCTCCTGCTTTAGCAACTCCCTCCGTCCCAATTTATGTAGCGTTATTTGACTCGCCACGAAGTTCAAGAAAGAAAGGAAGACTTATGAATTGTGTGGCTATAAATCATCTCATAAAGGGTAACATAGGAAGTTTAAAGTTAAATTGTTTCTAAATAAGTATGACACTCTTTTTGGGACATACCACAAAGGAAAGTATACCACATAAATTGGGACAGAGGGTGTAATATCTATTTTCGCAAGAATTATCAATTGACAAGAAATGGAAATGGAAAACTTACTTTCTCAATGTTCTCTCGGATAGCGTATTTGCATGCACGTTGGCAGATTTCTGTAATATCAGCTCCGCTGAACCCTTGCGTATATTTTGCAAGAGCTCGTAGATCTATATCCTTAGAGAGAGGTGATTTCCGCAAGCATGCCTTGAAAATTTGATGGCGAGAATCCTCGTCAGGGAGAGGAATGTAAATCAATTGGTCAAGACGACCAGGCCGCAGAAGTGCAGGATCAATAATGTCGGGCCTATTGGTGGCACCGATGATGAAAACAGTCTTCTTGGCATTCATGCCATCCATTTCAGTGAGGAGTTGATTCAAAACTCTATCAGCAGCTCCTCCGGCATCTCCACTGCTACTTCCTCTCTGCAAAAGCCAAGTCATATTTAGCAACAAAAGCAAATAATCTGCAAAGAAGATGGTGAATTTAGTGTAGTAACAGTTTAACGGAAACGTTGAAACAATGAACAGCACCTGAGTAGCAATTGAGTCCAACTCATCAAAAAACAGGACACAAGGGGCAGACTGTCGAGCCTTGTCAAATATTTCTCTAACATTGGCTTCACTCTCTCCAAACCACATGGTAAGTAATTCTGGACCCTTAACACTAATGAAGTTGGCCTGGCATTCATTTGCAATAGCCTTTGCCAGCAAAGTTTTCCCACATCCAGGTGGCCCATAGAAGAGAACACCCTTTGAGGGAGACATACCAAACTTCTCGAACTTCTCCGGATGTTCCACTGGATATTGAACGGTCTACAAAACAATTTGAATTGAGATTTAATGATGTGAAGCGAATTAACAGGATTAGTAAATCA
This sequence comes from Nicotiana glauca, assembly GCA_026770625.1. Classification (NCBI taxonomy): domain Eukaryota; kingdom Viridiplantae; phylum Streptophyta; class Magnoliopsida; order Solanales; family Solanaceae; genus Nicotiana; species Nicotiana glauca. The sequence goes on from MU767998.1 coordinate 41,759, forward strand.
ATAAGGGAAATAGATCAACCCCTAATATGCATTACTATATGTTTATTATCCATAGAATTACCTCTTGGAGCTCACGCTTGACATTTTCAAGACCTCCAATATCCTCCCACGACACGTTAGGAACTTCAACAACCTGTTCAACCAGACATCCATAATTAGGAATCAAACAGAACATGTGTAGCAGCAGAATCAGAGTATGTAAAGAAATCCAGACTCACAGTTTCACGCAAAGCAGATGGATTGCTTGTCCCAAGGGCAGTTGAGAAGTGTTCATTAGTCACAGCCATGGAGTTCAATATCTCCGCATCAATGGTTTCATCTTCCAAATCTATCACGTCCATCTTTTCTCTGATGCATTGAAGTGCAGCCTCAGTACACAAAGCGGCTAAATCAGCACCAACATAGCCATGTGTGTCTTTGCCAATTCTTTCCAAATCAACCTGCAAATAAAGATCAAAATATTACCAAATTGCTCTTTTAAAAGTCAGAATACTAAAAGTTTGAAGATATGAAATTACGTCTTCAGCGAGCTTCATGTTCTTTGTATGGATACGGAGCACCTCAAGGCGCCCAACTTCATCTGGGACACCAATGTCTATTTCCCTGTCAAATCTGCCGAACCTTCTTAGGGCGGGATCAATGCTATTAGGGCGATTAGTAGCACCCATGACAATTACATGGGCACGTGATTTGAGACCATCCATGAGAGTCAAGAGCTGAGAAACAATCCTCCTCTCGACCTCTCCATTTGTCTTCTCACGTTTAGGAGCTATCGAATCAATTTCATCAATAAAGATAATTGAAGGTGCATTCTTCTCAGCTTCCTCAAATGCTTTCCTGAGATTGCTTTCACTTTCTCCAGCCAGTTTGGACATGATCTCTGGCCCATTAATACAGAAGAAGAATGCACCAGTCTCATTTGCAACTGCCCGGGCTATCAATGTCTTTCCTGATCCAGGAGGTCCATACAGAAGAATTCCTTTTGGAGGTTTCACTCCAATGGATTTGAAGAGTTGTGGATGCCTCAATGGAAGCTCAACAAGCTCGCGGATCTGAGCCATTTGTTTACGCACACCACCAACATCATCATAACCAACCTCATCTAGCCTATTCTCATCTTCTCTGCTCACGGGTTCACCCTCACAAAATATCTCAGTATCTGGGGCGACAACACAGTATTCAGGAGGATCGGTCTCAATAACCTTGAATTCTACACTTCTCATTCCTCCTCTTACAAGAAATAGATCACCCTTCCTCACTGGTCGATATGCCTCGAGGAAATAGGCTGCAGACAAATAACACAAGGAGACGAGAAGGATCAGCATTTGCATAAACAATTAGGCTCAAATGCATTTATGACAGACTATCAAAAACTCTCATTTTGCTACAGACAACACTAGCTTGTTTAAAGTCTTTAAACCAATTATTTTAACAATGACTAGGAATACTTTTTTATACGTAAACAATGACAAGGAATCAGAGACTCATCCAAAAATACTATAATGGTTAAACAATGACAAGGAATCAGAGACTCATCCAAAAATACTATAATGGTTAAAGCGGGTTTATTGTTTTCAACTCCTCAGTTCCAATACAAAAGCTTTCAACACTTCCAGATAAAACCCCACACGGAAAGAGAAAACCTTGAGAATCTGCTTGATGCAAATTAAACATAACAAAAGTCGCAACAGATTCCAAGTTAGAAGTTCAAATCTACCGAACTTATAAAATAAAGTTCCAAAAGCAGGATATTGGCACAAAGTTTTTATAGACATAGTGCTCATCAGAAGAATACCATCCGCTAACTAAAACCTAAACTCTACCAGAAGAACAATACATAATTTCACGTATCCAAAAATGTTAATAAGCAATAAGCAAATAGATAGTAGAAATCTGAAACACTTACGTTTCAAGTAAGCATCAAATAGATTTCCAGTAACCCCTTCAATGGTGTCATCAATGGGAAGAATGTGCACACGTTTCCCGTACTTGACATCAGGACATTGATGCACAGAGACAACATCACCAAGCCGAACCCTAAGATTATTTCTGACAACTTTGTTCATTCTAATCTTTGGCTCATCACAGGTGTCATCAGCAAGGGCAATGCAGATTGTATCTTTTCTTTTCTTTCCCTATACAATAAAATACAAAGTTAAGAACTGAAAATCTTACGAATAAAACATCATCAACATATCACAGACTTCTTACATCACCATAATAATACAAAGAAGCTACAGAACACACCAATTTCTCAAGCTTGCGGCAGCAATTCTCAGAAAAGGTATAATATTTAGAACTAACTATACCAACTCATCATTTACAAACCAAAAACAGACTGAAATAAAAAGGTCAATAAAGTAGATCAACAAAGGACACCAAACACTTATCATTATTTTTCATGGTTTCTTTAGGCACTACAATATCTACGAGTGAGAAAAATAGACACAGAACAACACAAAGAACTGGCCTTTTCAGCTTATATCACAAAACACATAGTCCTTGAGCTTATTTCACCAGCAAAATTGATTTCCAGCAAACAAGGAGCAAGGGCACCAAACTTCCCCATGTAGCTAAAATATCTAAAATACTCCAATACCCATGTATCATGGAAAGCTGTTCATTGTTTTCCGCATCCTTAATCTCATAAAACCCTATAGCTAAGCACAAACAGGGATAAAAGCATCATCCGTCAATAGAAAAATTGAAGACCATTCAGAAACCAAAGAACCCCCAGGTTAAATTTCCAAGCAAATTTCCCAACCTGATTTAGGATTCTCAATTTTTCCACATTCTCCTGAACACTAGTCACAACCCCACCCTTGTCCCATAGGTGAGATTTTACCCCTATAAGCTACCAAATTTACAAACTGCACCTACCAAAACACTGGAAAAAGCAAGAAACTTGAACAGATCATGGTAAAAATTGAACCTTTATCAAGATTGTATTTGTATCCCCCAACCTAATTTAGAATTCTCAATTTATCCATATTCTCCTAAACATTAGCCATAACCTCATTACAACCCTTGTCCCATTAGGTGAGATTTTACCCCTATGACAATAACAACAAAACAAACCCAGTGTAATCCCATACCCCTACCTTTAACAAGGCATAGGATGTTTCCAGTAAACCCTGGCTCCGGAATTTTACCCTAATGAGTTAACCAAAATTACAAACTGCACCTACCAAAACACAGTAAATACAAAATCATGGGTAAACATCCAACCTTTGTCAAGATTGTATCCCCTAACTTGATTTAGAATTCTCAAATTATCCATATTCTCCTAAACATTAGCCACAACCTCATCACAACCCTTGTCCCATTAGGTGAGACTTTACCCCTACGAGAACAACAACAACAACAATAACAAAAGACATGGTATAATCTCACAAGTGGGGTCTAAGGAGGACGCACACCTTACCCCTACCTTTTATCCCTACCTTTAATAAGGTAATAAGGCTATTTCCAATAGACCGTCGGCTCCGGAATTTTACCCTAATGAGCTACCAAAATTACAAACTGCACCCACCAAAACACAGTAAATACAAAATCATGGATAAAAATCTTACCTTTATCAAGATTGTATCACCACGGAAAAGCTGAAGCTTTTCCATAGTCTCAGGGTGAAGAGAGACAACAGAGTTATCATCATTGACTGCCTCATCCACAACAAGGCGATTTGGTGACTTCTTCCTTTCAAGAATTGCTGTACTATAATCCCTTTTAGTCCCTTTCCTACAAATATCACAAAAATAAAAAAAATCGAAAAATTAGAAACCAAGAATCAAAATACAAGTACGCCAGCATATTTCTATACAAAGATTTGATAATGTGCGCTTACGAATCAGAGGATTCAGCTTTGTTACTCATGATTTTTGAGTTCTGAGAGTTTTCAGAGGTTTTCTTTTTGTTTTGCTAATGTTTATTTTTTAAGAGATCTGCTAATTGCAAAGGGTTATATATAATTATAGGAATATAGAATAAAGTAATCCGTTTCTTGTTAGGAAAGAAATGTTTTTTTGCTTTTTTTACTACTTTTTCTCTCTTTTTTATGTTTCCTTTTCTTTTTCCTTTACCAATTATAATTGATGTTGATGTTATTTTTGGAATTACTTTAATTGTTTTGGTTTTATGTTAGAATTATTTTAATACGTTTTGAGGGAATAAACGACCAACTATACTATGCCATGTCAATATGTTTGCTAGCTTGGCATCCCTTTATTTGTTCACCAAACAAGTCACCAATAATTTAGTCTAATAAAATAAAGTCAAAATTAATAATCAAAATAAATAGTTTATCATTTATTTTTGAAGTAAACAGTTTTTAAAATCATCTTTTGTGGATGTAATAGTTTAAGTCAATGAAAATTACCCGTTTGCTTGTAGTTTTGAAAGATTCATTTTTTTTTAGTTTTTCAAAAGGTGTTTAGTTGAACTATTTTTTGCAAAACTAAGTTTTAAAAATTTCATATACTCTTAAAATATTTATTTCGGGAAAAAATAAAACTGGTTGTTGAGTTTCTGAAAGATTTTAAAATTTTTGAATTTGAGAATCGTCAACAAAAAGCTAATCCCTTTTTTTATGCATAAACAGTTCAAACCACACATTTTATAAAAACGCAAAAACTGAATTTGCAAACAATAGTATCATCTCAATTAATTACCAAAGGGATTAACGTTTTGGCTTTTAATAAAATAAACAATTCATAGGTATTAGAAACTTTTCCTTCAAATACATTATTCTAGAATGTTCCAACTAGTTCTAGAATCCCATTTATCATAAATGGACAGATATTTGTTGCATTTTCACCTTTTTAACGTAGTTGACAAAGCACCAACCATTTGCAAGTAGACAGAAGTATATATACCTACAAGCTCTTTCTTTATCGTGGTCGGAGGAGAAATTACAAAACGTCTAGTATTTTCTCACGCTCGGTGCCAATGAGGTTTCAAGCTAAACCCACCCCTACTTTAACTAAGGCCGGAAAGAATGCCCACCGAAATTCAGATAAGGAATGTTCCCCAGCCATTAAAGGAAAGATTTGACGAATTGTTTGGCATACAAGCTTTCTTGGCACAATTGTTTGTAATCTATACTTCTATATACTATATTAAAAGCACGAAACCTCTTAGCGAAATGTCGTTCGTCTTTTTTATCCTTTAAAAATAAAGTTCACATTAGACAAAATAGTAATTCAACTTAATTTCCTAATATTTAGAACTTAGTTCCTTATTTGAATTATGCATGAACCCCGAATATTTAGGAGTTCAAAATCAATTAAGATTTTACCTTATTTAAATTATTTATAATCATTCTATATTAAGTTCTTAATATGTAAGATTTTAACATCAACTTAAATTTTATTAATTAAACGCTCTAACAAACTCATCTAACACATGCACCTTCAATGATGGTAAGAAATATAGGGGACATCATGGAAACTATTTGGGCTAATTGATATTTTTTACTTTAAAACTAATTTAGATGTGAATTACCTTACATGAATAAAAAAAAAATTATTTTTGAACCGTGACATTATTAATTTTTTTCATGTTACAATTCAATATTTAAAATTTGGGATGCGCTACATTAAGAATTTGAATCAATAAAAATTTAATGAGTTACTATACTAATAAAAATAAATAATTAATTCTTTGAATTAATTATTAGCCAAAAAAACACAATCCAATTATTTTCTAATGCACCCATCTAAGTCCAATTAATTTTGTAGTTAACAAAACTCCATGGTATATACATTTATTTCCATAAGATCAAACAAATTGGCGGTGAACAAAATAAATAAAAGAGGAATATCAGTTATATAATATAGCATTAAGCGAGTAGAATTTATTAAAAATACAAACTTAAAATAACAAGAATAAATAGTGGACCAAAATATATTCTAAATAAATAATAGTTAATTTTTTTTTTCTTGCACTCATTTTATTGAATAACAACTCCTTAGTTTTTTCTTTATACAGCTAGCTAAATACAACTAATATTCGTTATTTTAGTAACTTACACTTTTTAATTTAATTTTTATTTTATAACTCAAACATATTATTTTAAAAATTTTATGTAAAATTTAAAATAATTTATTCATTGATATGGGAACAAGCGCAAAGTGTGTATCGTTAAAAAATAGAGTTATATTGGACAAATAGTTATTTGATTATTTCTTTGATATATCTAAAATATTATTTAATTATTTTATAATATTTAGGAATAGTCATTTAATTATTTTTCTATTATTTACCACTTTAAAATCAACAAAAATTTTACTTATTAATTTTTTTCTTATTTGAACTATGTCCTAATATGACTTTAAAATCAATTAAAACTCTTCTAAAAACTTAGCTTCTATTTAGGTGAAACTTCAAGCTTCGTCATTTTCTTTTTCTTCAAAAAAAAAACTTTCATGCATACTCTTTCTCTACAATTAATAACCTCAAATATTTTCCTTGCCAGTAAGATTTCAAAAAATTTACTAAGTATCTTTATAGAGAGTATTACTTGAGATACATTATATTCTTAGTTTTATGGGTTACTACCAAGAATTTATGAGATTTTATTGCCACAAATCTTGATTGATTATATTCTTTGATTTTATAATACAACTATTTATTACTCTGTTATACTATTTATTACATGTATTATTTTACTATTATAAAAGTAAAACGATCGAAGTGATAAGTCAAAATTACTCATAGAAAGTCGAACTACTTCATTACCTTCCAGTCATACATTATATTTAATGTTATACCTAACGTTTTTGTACAATGAAACAAGTAATGGAACAAAAAGAAGAATGGCTAGAGCAAACCAAACTCAAACATTATTAACATTTATAATTTTGAGGAGCTCATATTTTTTTAAAGAAATTTTACATTTATAATGCAAATATGACTTTTGAATATATTTTATGTTACTTTTAAAAAAGCTTATTTTTATTGATACAAGGTACATGCGCATCGCGCGTATCCTAAGACTAGTACCTACAAAAGTGATCAAGCTTATTGAAGGATTATGTAGGTCCTACATATGGTCGGGGCCCAATGAAATTATAAAGAAAGCATTGGTTGCTTGGGATAAAGTGCATGCCCAAAGATGGGGTGGCCTAAACCTGACTAACTTGAAGCTTTGGAACAAAGCAACAATAGCAAAGACTTGCTGGGACTTAGCACACAAGAAGGACAAGCTGTGGATTCGCTAGATATATACATATTACATCAACGGCCAGCAGATCATTAACATGTCAATACCACAACAAGCTTGTTGGATGTGAAGAAATTTTTTGAGGCTAAAGAAGTATCGGAGAACATACACTTTGAGCAACTACACAAAGGAAGTTAGATTAGACAAATCTACCTATCTTTTCTTGGTGACTATAGTCGAGGGGCATAGAAGAGCTTAATGTTCAACAATGCAGCACGACCAAAATCAAGATACAGTACTTGCGAACACTGGATTGGCAGTAGTTTACATAATGGGCAATCAAATTGTTAGGATCGGGAATCCGGGTAGTGCGAAATTTATCCAAACAACGTTATAATGACAATAATAAAGACAATACAAGTTGAAAATAACGGTAATTAAAGCAGATAAAGAAGGCACAAATTTAACGTGGTTCGGTCAAGGAGACCTACGTCCACAAGCGGAGAGAAGCAATTTCACTATACCAACAAGAGTACAAAATAAAGTACAAAACTAGAGTAAATACTCTAATTAGTTCTAAATACTCCAAGAGAATAACCTCACAAGATCACTCCAAAGAAAGGGTTCACACAAGTGTTTCCCAACACTCACTCTCTTACAAATACTCTTAATGAAAGGAAGAAAGGAAGAAACAAGAAATGAAGACGCAAGTCTTGTTAGTGTATCTAAAATGAACTAATAACCTTCCCTTTTATAGGCAAAAAAGTATTGGCCTCTTAGGTGTAAAAGAAGAGATACAACTTGCGCAAATGATGTCCGCCACAAAATGCAATATTTTTGGGTCCCAAAGGATATTGCCAACAAAGTCTACTTTGCAAGCATGCTTATGTGAGATGGAATCCATTAGCCAAAATATTGGCCATAATTACAAATCTCCACCTTGGCCTAATTTTGGTTGATGTAGTAAATTTTCTCCACCTTCTCCGCAAAAGCCCCAATGGGCAAAATCATTCTTCATAAATGCCAATCAAGCTCATGCAAAGCTTGAACTTGACAACTGGAAGAGGTTTCGTGAACATATCAGCAAGATTATCTCTAGTGTTGATCTTCTGAACAGAGACTTTTCCATCAGCAATGGTTTCCCGGATATAATGGTACTTGATATCAATATGTTTCGTCCTCTCATGATACATTTGGTCTTTAGTCAAGTGAATGGCACTTTGACTATCACAAAAAATGATAATACCTCTTTGGTGTAAACTGAGTTCAGCAAAGAGACCCTTCAACCATAAGGCTTCTTTGATAGCCTCGATCACTGCCATATATTCTGCTTCGGTAGTAGATAAAGCTACTATATGTTGTAATATAGCTTTCCAACTGATAGCGCAACCACCAATGCAAAATACGTAGCCTGTTAGTGATCTTCTTTTGTCAAGATCACCTGCATAATCTGAGTTTACAAAACCAACCAAAGTATTAGTATTTCTCCTGAACTCTAAACTTGTGTTTGAAGTACTTCGCAAGTATCTGAGAATCCATTTCACAACCTGCCAATGTGCTTTACCAGGGCAAGCCATATATCGGCTCACCACACTTACTGCCTGTGAAATATCTGGGCGTGTGCACACTATTGCATACATAATACTGCCAACTGCACTGGAATAAGGTACATGTGCCATATACCTCTCTTCTTCCTCTGACTGCAGTGACTGAGCAACTGATAACTTAAAATGAGCCGCAAGAGGGATACTCACTGGTTTAGTATCTTTCATGCCAAACCTCTCCAAGACTTTCTCCAAGTACTTCTTCTGGGTCAGGAATAGCCTGTTGGATCCTCGGTCTCTTTTGATCTCCATGCCAAGGATTTTCTTAGCTTCTCCCAAATCTTTCATCTCAAATTCACTTTTCAGTTGACCTTTCAAATTGTGAATTTCTGTCAAATCCTTAACAGCAATGAGCATGTCATCAACATATAATAATAGGTATACAAATGAACCATCATTTAACTTCCGGAAGTAAACACAACTATCATACATGTTCCTCGAATAACCATGACCCAACATAAAGGAATCAATCCTTTTGTACCATTGTCTTGGAGACTGTTTCAATCCGTACAAGGATTCTTCAACAAACAAACGTGATCTTCTTTTCCTTCAATTTCAAATCCTTCGAGTTGATGCATGTATATTTGTTCCTTAAGTTCTCCATGTAAGAACGTTGTCTTAACATCAAGTTGTTCTAATTCCAAATCATACATGGCAACTAAGGCAAGCAAGACACGAATAGAGCTATGTTTAACAACAGGTGATAAAATATCATTAAAATCAATCCCTTGTACCTGACTATAGCCCTTTGCAACTAAGCGTGCCTTATACCTTGCATTTTCAACCCCCGAAAGGCCATCCTTTTTCTTGAAGACCCACTTGCAACCAAAAATTCTCTTTCCTGATGGCGGCTTCACAAGAGACCAAGTACCATTCTTGTGGAGAGACTCAATTTCTTCATTCATTGCAATCAACCACTTGGCTGAATCAGCACCAGAAACTGCTTCTGAAATTTTTGATGGTTCTCCAATTTCTTCAATTTCCTGTGCAACTAAAAAAGCAAATGAAACATAATCTCATAACCTTAATGGTTGTTTACTTTCTCTTCTTGATCTATGTTTGGCTATAGAATACTACTTTTTTCTGGTTCAATTTCAGGAGTCCTAACTTCAAGAATTTCAGCTTCTGCCTCAACTTCAGGAGTTTCAACTGTATTTTGCTCCAAAGTTGATGAGCTTGGCTCAGAAGGAAGCCAATCTCAACCTCCACCTGCTTATGTGTACTCTTCCCTTTATCTGTATTAAAAGAACTAGAAGACTGTTTTCTAGAATGTAACATAGAGGATTCATCAAAGGTTACATCTTTGCTAATTATAAATTTCGGTGCCATGGGACCAGGATACCATAGTCGGTATCCTTTCACCCCAGATGCATACCCAAGGAAAATGCACTTTTTAGCCATTGGCTCTAATTTTCCATCATTTACATGCATGTATGCTGGGCAACCAAATATCTTTAAATCAGAATAATTAGCAGGAGTACCTGGCCATATTTCCTCTGGAGTATTAATGTTTAAGGGTGCAGAAGGAGCACGATTGACAATATAACAAGTTGTAGAGATAACTTCTGCCCAAAAGGTGTTTGTCAACCCAGCATTTGAAATCATGCAACGAGCCCTTTCCAATAATGTTCTATTCATCCTTTCTGCCACACCATTTTGCTGAGGTGTCATCATAGTACGGTGTCGAGCAATTCCTTCATTCTTGCAAAATTCATTGAATTTATCATTACAAAATTCCAAGCCATTATCTGTTCTAAGACGCTTAATCTGTTTTCCTGTTTGCTTCTCAATCAAAACTTTCCATTGTTTGAAAGTTAAGAAAACATCACTTTTATTTTTCAGGAAATAAACCCAAACTTTCCTTGAATAATCATCAATGAAAGTTAACATATACATGTCACCTCCTTTTGACGGGGTACGTGAAGGGCCCCAAAGATCTGAATGAATGTAATCCAAAGTACCTTTTATTCTATGAATTGTTGGAGATTTGAAGCTGACTCTTTTCTGTTTCCCGAACACACAGTGTTCATAGAACTCCATATTTTGTGTACTTTGGCCACACAAGAGACCTCTTTTGTTGAGGATGGAAAGACCCTTTTCACTCATATGCCCCAATCGCATATGACACAATTTGGTGATGTTAGAATCTGATTTATCTGATGTTGAAACTGCAGCAGCACCTGTAACAGTAGATCCTAATAGAGTATACAATGTACCAGATCTGCGTGCTTTCATGATCACAAGAGCACCGTGAGAAACTTTTAGAACTCCACATTCACCTATGTACTTGCACCCAAGAGATTATAGAGTGCCCAAAGAGATGAGATTTTTCTTCAAGTCTGGAACATGTCTAACATCGGTGAGTGTTCTCACCACACCATCGTGCATTTTGATTCGGACTGTACCCTTTCCAATAACTTTGCAGGCAGCATTGTTGCCCATTAAGACAACTCCGCCTCCAATAGATTCATATGTGGTAAATAAATCCCGATCGGGACACATATGATAAGAACAACCCGAATCTAAAATCCACTCATTATTAGATTTGAAACTATTATTAGTTGCTAAAAAAATAGTTCCCTCAGTCTCATCTGCAGCTACACTTGCTTCGACAGTGTCATTATTTCTGTGCTCATTTTTCTTTTCTGTATGTTATTCTTTGTTTTTCAACTTAAAGCATTCAGAAATAATGTGGCCTTTCTTATGACAATATTTGCACATGACATTTCTGTATCTGGATTTTGACCTTGATTTAGGTCTCTCACTACTTGAATCTTTCTTATTGGATCTACCTCTTACAAACAAGTTTTCCCCTTGGCTCCCACTAGTTTCCCCAGTAATATCTCTATCTATTTGTTCTTTTGATTTGAAAATAGATTTGATATCTTTATAAGAGATATTATCCTTTCCATAAAGCATAGTATCTCTAATATGCTTAAACGACTGGGTAAAGAAACAAGCAATAATACGGCTTGATCCTCATCTTTGATTTCAGCATCTATGTTACTCAAATCCATAAGAAGAGAATCGAAAGTATCGAGATGTGTAAGTATAGAGGTACCTTCATCTATACGAAAAGTGTAGAGTTTTTGCTTTAGGTAAAGCATGTTTTCTACTATCCTTTTCATATACAAGGTTTTCAGCTTTTCCCATATGCCTTTGGCTGAACTTTCTGCAGCAACTTCACGCAAAACCTCATTTGAGAGATTTAAAATGATACCTGTTTTTGCCTTTTTGTCAATGACGGCAAACTCCTCGTCCGTTATTTTTTCAGGCTTCTTCTCATTTCCTTGTAGCGCCAAATCTAAGTCATCCTGAATTAGAATGGCTTCCATCTTTAATTGCCATATTTCAAAGTTTGCACTTCAGTCAAATTTCTCAACATAGGTCTTTGTTAGAGTCATTTTGACTACCGAAATAAAACCCGATTAGATCAGGCTCTGATACCAATTTGTTAGTGTCACACCTCCTTTTTCTACTATACCCCGTGAAGGGTATATTAAAGGGAGTTTTTTCAATTAAAGGACAAACAAAACGGGATTCGTTATTAAGAAATGGAGTCGCCACTTGAGAGATTTATGGTGTCCTAAGTCACCGGTTTGAATCCCGAATCGAAGAAGAAGTTGACTCCTTATTACAGTCTACGAATCAGAAATCCGGGTAAGGAATTCTGTTAACTCGGGAGAAGGTATTAGGCATTCCCGAATTCCGTGGTTCTAGCACGGTCGCTTAACTGTCATATTCGGCTTATTTATCTGATTTTTAAGCATGCTTAAACCTATGTGCAAATTTTAACTCTTTATTGCTTTTATTATTATTATTATTATTTTTAACAGAGAATTACAATGTTGTGAAAGCGTATCTTGAACCACGTCACATCAATGTACCCGTGGTTATCGACACATTTCTACTCCGTTGAGATTTAGATTTGGGTCACATAAATGTGCACCCAAGTTTAAGAAAGTAAATTATTAAAGGCGCGCCTAGAGCGACTAGCGTACCATTATTTTGGGTAAGGCCGTGAAATTTTGCTAAACAGTCTATCCCGAAGTCTAAGTTAAAACGTGTATAGAGGGTCCCGCAGTTTAGGTATTTTTGTTTGTCGAGGCTCGTCTCATTCATTATTTTTAAAAGATCATCCTAAAGTGACTACATTCTTCTATTTTGTTCGTCTCTAAAATAAAATCCTAGTTGCTTGCATGGTTTAAGAATTATTATAATTAAGTCATGAACGCAACCCATTTGAAATCAGAACCTAAGCACGCATACTGGCAGGCCAACAATTTATTTGAACGTCCATTCACATTTTTATTTCACGATCGCATTTTTCTTATTCCCTTATTTATTGGCGCATATTACTAAAGTTGAAAGTTTGAAAGAAAAAGAACTTGAATTTGATAACAAGATAAACTAAAATATTCTCAAACTATTTCAAGCTCACGTTATTAGGTGAACTAGTCTATTGGAATTAATAGCATGAAACCCAAAATCATTTGGAACTTGTTTTTACAACCATTGAAATTAAAACTAACATCAATCACCCACACTTGAAACCTAATGTTATTCAACACGCTATTCAAATTAACATGGCCCGGTCACCCATCTCGCGATTTTATAACTGCCCTACTGGGATAACCTACTGAAACATACTTACTGAAATCAATGAAATGTTTTAACTGTCATAAATATGGGAAGCCATAGTTTATACAATCCAGTCCTATTTGCGGAAACTAATAATAGGATTAAGAGGCACGACAGTACAGTTATACACCTATCAATTAGTTATAAGTAAAAAAAATTACTCAATGATAAATTAAAGATACAAGGGAATTCAACAGGAAACTTGGAAACATTTCGTTTTTTCATCTTCAACTTTAGGTTTATATCAGTACATGATTTCAAAGTGTGTACCTAGATAATGAAAATAGAACAAGAAGTAGTAGTCAACAGCAGATAACAATCACAACAATAAATGGGAGTTCAAACAGCCACAATCACAACCAACTTCAAACCAGAGATGCCTCAGTGATCCGGAATTATTTTAAATCAAACGAGACCAATATAGCAACCCATAGACAGTATAAAAGTAACCAAAAAACGAACCCAGGAGATCAACCTACTCAACAGATAACCCACAGTCGGCTCAAACCAAACAGATTCAAGTTCAAATTGAGTCCAAAAAACTCTGTCACTTTTCAAGTACCAAAACGAAAGAGAGGATTACAATCTGTTTTGGTTTTCAATTGGTCTAGAGAGTTGAACTACTACTGAGGAAATAAGTAATGTAACAGTGTTTTTGTTTTGACTCTCAAAGATGCTTTCTTTTCTAATTTTCTTAAGGTCTGAAAGAAGAACTCATCACCCTCCAAGCTCTCATTCAAACTCTCAAAAAAAAAAAATCCCCCTCTTTGCTATCAGAATGTGTCCTCTTTATAAGTTTTCAATCCCCTTTTGGTCCAGATTTTCAGGCCCCTTTTAGTGGTATCCTTTTAGTGCATTTTCCACTATCTTTTCTTTTAAAAATCATCAGCCAATGCACCACTTTAATCCTTAAAAACAGCAAGTGCATTTCCCACTATGTTTTATTCCCCACAAATGTCTTATTTTACTATCTTAGCGGGCAGGGCACTCAAGTTAAATAATTATCCAATTTTTTAAGTCTCGAAATACCCCTGACTCCCCTGTGATTACTGAAAATACCCCTGAAACCCCTTCCCATTTGCATTAAACCTATCAGCTATAACCAATTCCTAATCAATTTCACACAATAATCAAAACTTAAAATAACTCACATAACATATGTTCAAAGTGGAATGAGCTAATCATACTGGGAACCAGTCTTGATTAACTCAGACCTAATGAACGAGCATGGAGTCAATAACACAAGCAATACTGGAATCAACTAGATGATCTTACACCTAATTGAATTGGAACACGAAAAGAAGAAATAATCAACAGAGCTTTTAAGGGGATTTGCCAGACAAATGAGCAAACCATTCAGTTCAATGAACTGAATATTCTCACAGGCTCAGTCCTAAGTTCAAACATATTACCAGGATCATTTTTAACACAACATTAGAACAAAAAAGAAGCAGGCTGGGAAACCTAGTGGAAAGAACAAAAATAGACTATTATCATGTTTGTCTAACTTTTAAGCATAACAGACTAATCGACGATACTTATTCAATCGATTACACAAATTATAACACATAATCAATGAACAGAAAATTTGGACCAAATAAAAGGTCCACTGAAGGAGGAGAAGATGTTTGACAAAAATCGAAAAGAAAACTAGTACAACAACATAAACAAATAACAATAAACCAAAAATAGAACAAACCAAAGAGAGGAAAAATACCTCAAGAAGTCAGAAACCAGACGACCCAGGTTCGAACTCAGACTCGAATATTTTGAGGTCGAACGGACCTTAATCGAGTGTTCTCAACTGAGAACACTTCGACTAAGGCCGATTAGACCCCAAATATTCCTTTAATTTGGACAGGATCCATGGTTCAGAATTTCTAGGGTTCTTACGTTCAATTTGGTGTTCGAACGTTTCTAGCCAGATTCGAACCAAACCAAGAGTGGTTTGGTAACGAGGGAGGTCAGGGGAATATCTGGTGTAAGTTTGGGGCCGGTTGGGGTAGGTTCATATTTGGCTCGAATCTTCAAACGAAGATTCGAGAAGTTCCAGGAAGATTCAAACCAAACGGGTGGTGGAATCGGATTGGGGGTGGTTAGAAAGCCTTAAGGTGTTAATTTAGTGACCGACGGCGTTGTTGCTGCCGGGTTTCAGGCGGAGGGGTCCTAAGGCGGCTAGGGTTTGGGTGAAGGGGATCGTCTCTGATAGAGACGATGATGAACAGGGAAGGGATGGGGGTGTTTGAGGGGGGCGGGGTATGGTTTAGGAATATATACTAGGTCAAGATTGAATCCAAACCGTTCGATCAAGTGAGATCGACGGCCTGGATCAATTCCTTTAAAGGGAAACTGCGTCGTTTGGTTAAATGAGACCGGTTAGTCTTTGGGTGAAACGGGTCGGGGCTGGTCCGGGTAAGAGAGGGGATTTTGGACCGTTGGATTGATTTTTTTGAACGGTCCAGATAAGGTGCCACTAAAACGACGTAGTTTCGGCCGTCTCTGAGATCAGTCGGTTTGGGCCTGGGTTGGGGTGTGATATTTGGGCCTGGTTTTTTTAATCCAAAATTGTCCCAGTTCCGAATTTTCAACTCTTTATTTCAATTCTTCCTTTTCTTTTATTTTCTTTCTTAATTCCTAATTACCAAAAAATCTAAATTGAATTGTGAAAACCAAAATTAACTTAAAAAGACTAATTATCCCTTAATAATAATTATCACATAATATTAAGTACAAATTAAAAACAAAATCACACAATTTGACATTAAATGCTAAAAATGCAAAGTACATTATTTTTTATTTTTCGTTTTTGTAAAGCACACTTACTTACTCACAATTGTAGAATTAAATCCTAAATGCAAATGCGACATATTTTTGTATTTTCATTAATTTAAACACACATAATCACGCACATACAAACGTAAGCAATTACAAAAATATATCCCGAAAAATTCACAAAAATGCACACAACAAAACAGACAATTTTATTTTTGATTTTGTGGGAGTAATTCATGTGAGACAAAAATCACGTGCTCGCAGTTATGATCGGGAATCCGGGTAGTGCGGAATTTAGTCAAACAACGTTATAATGACAATAATAAAGACAATACAAGTTGATAATAACGGTAATTAAAGCAGATAAAGAAGGCACAAATTTAACGTGGTTCGGTCAAGGAGACCTACGTCCACAAGTGGAGAGAAGCAATTTCACTATACCAACAAGAGTACAAAATAAAGTACAAAACTAGAGTAAATACTCTAATTAATTCCAAATACCCCAAGAGAATAACCTCACAAGATCACTCCAAAGAAAGGGTTCACACAAGTGTTTCCCAACACTCACTCTCTTACAAAATACTCTTAGTGAAAGGAAGAAAGGAAGAAACAAGAAATGAAGACTCAAGTCTTGTTAGTGTATCTAAAATGAACTAATAACCTTCCCTTTTATAGGCAAAAAAGTCTTAGCCTCTTAGATGTAAAAGAAGAGATACAACTTGTGCAAATGATGTCCACCACAAAATGCAATATTTTTGGGTCCCAAAGAATATTGCGAACAAAGTCTACTTTGCAAGCAAGCTTATGTGAGATGGAATCATATTAGCCAAAATATTGGCCATAATTACACAAATGCTCTAAAGGGAAATCTTATGTTTGTCGTGTTCGAGTAACACCTAGGAACATGTCTTTCATGCATAGCATGTGTTTTGTGTTTTTAAGGAGTATAGTGTTTCCTTTTGTCATGATTTCTGATAGCAAGCTGTGTTAGCTTTGCTATAGCTTTTTAATTGATTCTTGGTGATTAATAAAATAAGTTAGCTACATAAAATAAAATAAAATAAAAAAACTCGACGAAGGAAGGGAGGTGGGTGGGGGAGGGAGGGACGCAAATGCTTTCAGAGATGAAAACTTTCTTTCATCGAAACAAATAAGACCGAAGATAAAAAAAAAATCTTTTTGGGTCCAACTAATATTAATTTCTATTATGTTCCACTTTTTTCTTTCCATGCTGACCCATCGTTATTAGTTGTCAATAGTTTTATATTGTTTTGCATATAGGTAGTCTAAGAATTTAAGGCACCTTTGCTTGTTATGCATTGCTTGGTAGATATTCCTCCAGTCCACTGCTTTCAAGAGTATTATCTTGTTGGAATCATATTATAAAGTCCGCAACCACCAACTTTAACTCTTTCCCAAGTTAGGCAGCTGAAACTCACATCCACTTCTCAGTAGGTTCACAAGAAAGTAATTTAAAGAAGAAAAAAGACCAACAACAACAATCCAGTATAATCCCACTTAGTGGGATCTGGGGAGGGTAGTGTGTACGCAGACCTTACCTCTACTCTAGGGTAGAGAGGCTATTTCCAAATAGACCCCCGACATCCTTCCCTCCAAGAACTTCTCACCTTGCTCTTGGGGAGACTCGAACTCACAACCTCTTGGTTGGAAGTGGGGGTTGCTTACCATCAGAGCAACCCCTCTTGTCTAAAGAAGAAGAAAAAAAAAAAAAAAGAGATGGAAAATATGGCAGAACAGTTCGGTGCACAAAGCATGGCGTTCACGTAGGGTCCGAAAAAGAGCTGCAACCCAAAGGGATGTGATGCAAGCAGTCTACCTAGTCTACCCTAATACAA
Organism: Nicotiana glauca; assembly: GCA_026770625.1. NCBI lineage: Eukaryota > Viridiplantae > Streptophyta > Magnoliopsida > Solanales > Solanaceae > Nicotiana > Nicotiana glauca. Next base: position 59,791 of record MU767998.1, read on the forward strand.
GCAGTGGTTGATTCCACGACTTGAACCGGAAACCTATAAAGGCTTGAAACTTACAAAGTTACAGAAGATTCATACAAATAGATGAACACCTTCACCAAATACATTAAAAGGCCTTTCTTCTACTAACTTTTTGTTCTTCCATTCATTCCCTGTGTGTTCTTCCCCCAATTCTTCCCATTTTAACAGTGACTACTCTATAATAATTCATAAATCTAGATTGTCTAATTGTTCTCGCATAGCACCTCCGCCATTTCCAAATACCAAACACACATACACTGTGTGGACTAAGATAAAGAACAAGGAGTTGGCTGATGACACCATCTGAATGCAACGCTTTGTGCAAACGCGAGGGCGTCTCTTCTAATAAGGTTAACTGGTTAAGTAACATAAATGTTTGGATCTAAGAAGGAATGAGCTTATAAAACAGGACATTGCATTTCAAAAACTAGGTGCACGTTGAAAATCTGAAGCATAAAGGAAAGTTAGTAATAGTTGTTTGAGCAAGCACATCCCACTCAGCTTTTTGAAAGAATCATTTAGCAGCATCAGCAGCCCCCATAGTTTGAATTTCTCTTGCACACTGAGATACATATGGCATCAGCTGCAAACAAACATAATAAAGATAATTAACATGAGCACAAACTATCGCCAGCACGAATAACCCTAATCCCAGCGTAAGGGGACGTAAACAGCAATAATTGATACGCCTCATAATCTCCTTCGAGAAAAAATCTTAGTATCTTTCTTTTTTTTTTTTCTTTTTTCGTTTTTGAGCAGTAAGACATTGAGAAACAGCCTCAATATCTTATTGATCATTGAACGGGAGCTTTGGCGTAACTGGTAAAGTTGTTGCCACGTGACCAGAAGATAATGGGTTGGAGCTATGGAAACAGCCTCTTGCAAAAATGCAGGGTAAGGCTATGTACCATAGACCCTTGTGGTCCTGCCCTTCCCCGGACCCCGCGCATAGCAGGAATTTAGTGAACCAGGCTGCCCTTTTAAGACATTGAGAAACAATCTTAGTTAAAGTTACTCTTCAAAATTCAGTCACCACCTCTGTAATAACAAAGACAGCCTCCGAAAATGTTGTTTGCTCATCTATATCCTGTACAACTTTTTTGGATAAAACAGAAGTGCCATGCGTCTTAAAGTATATCTTAACTCACCGAATATTATTAGTCATAGTCACGAATTAAACTTGCCAGAGATTAAACAAGCAAAAAGGAAAAACAGCAAAACTTAATTTACAAAATCCAACTTAACAATCCAAAACAAACCACAATGTTAAAAAGTGCAGCACCATACCCATCATAAGCAATACCTCAAAAGTCTCCTCAACCACTACCACTACGCATAGTAGTCAATTCAATTTTTTAATTAAGTTAAAAGTCCTTTTGAATAAAATTCTCATGATGGACAAACAACCTCTGAACGCTTAACTAGATGTCAATTGACTTTTAATACGAAAGCAAACCAAATGTTCTTTTCCTCTTTTCTCTCCAAATCCTCCAAAATATACTCAAAGGCTTGACTTCCATGGGGAAGTACCAGGGAGAATATGACCGTCAGAGGAGAGTGAAAGTGCACTCAACAAGCTTATATTGCAGTAGTAGAAAGAATCTGGCACCAGACTGGACTCGATAATGCAATGGGACTCAAGCCAAGCAAGATGCGACCTATCAAAAATTTCACGCATCTGAAAACGCCAGGAAGAGAGGTAGAATTTCCGGTGACTAATTTACACATGCGAGATCTTACACCTGGGTAAAAGCATTCAAGGGATCGATTCCCCTAGATTTCATCCATCCTTTTTTTTTTAATTTGCACCGGGTGTCCGAGTCTCTGAGAGCTCCGACTAATCCCGGGGGTGCACAGGCCCTCGGCAAGGAGTTTCCCGCAAGTGCACCACGGTTAATTTAGGTTTTATCCAGTCCGATGGCCCGCAGAAATTGTTTGTACCCAGTGGGTTTCGAACTTGAGACCTTGAAAGGGAGCAAACCCCAAGGCTCGAGTCAATTGCCACCAGGCCAACCCCTGAGATCTTGGTGCCACTCGACTCCGATGAGGCGATGACTGTAAAGTGGGCAGATTCTCAAAAAAGCGATGGCTAGTGAGAAAGGCGCACACTCCATTTTAGAATTAAGGAAGTTGTGCCCATGTCTTTCAAAGAAGTTCTTGCCTGGCCAGGAGCTGGAATGGACGCCAGAGACTCTACGCTGGCAAAGAACCTTCTTTCACACTCTCAATCCAAGACGATCAAAAGAGGAAGAATTTCCGAAAACTTGTTTGTAGGAAGCTTTAGGATTTTAGGTATCTTCTACACTCTCTCCAAGAGACTGACTCTAGATGAATAGGAATTGGCGTCTCATATTCTTTGATCACAACTCCACCTATATACTTGGGCATGTCTAATTAAAAGATCAAATACCAATACATCACTATCGCATTTCTCTAAGCCCCCAACCACATAGAGAGAAGAATAGTTCACAGATTTATTCTATTATTTTTGAACTGTCAAAAATAAAAATGAAACAAGCGAAACCAACTCAAACTCAGATTATTCGCCTCTCTTTTAGCTCGTAACAAGCATATTGTGATCTCTTTTATCATTTTACTTTCCGATCCAAGAGAAACTTCAAGTCGGGAAATTGGCATTACTTCTGCCAATGCCAACGTTAAGAGCACAAAACAACAGTGGGCCAAAGGGCAATCAATTCCTTCTTAACTGAATGAAATCGCCTATATGCCAATCCATGCTTAACAGGCTATTAGAGTTTCCACATCTTTTTTCTTTTTTTCTTTTGGAACTTTCTGTTTTTAACCCAGAAAAGATAGCTAAAAACACAACTTTTAAAAAAAAATTAAAACTTCAGTACCTGAAAATCCCTCAAATTTGGAACTACATAATTTGGTAGTTTTTCTTGCACCAGAACATAATCACCTGCAGAAAGAGAAGTCGGCAAATTTCATAAATATCCAAATTTTGAACTTTAAAGCAAAAAAATTAAAGAAGGCAACTAAGCAAGCAAAATGATTTGGAAGAAAATTTTTCTAGTTACCACTTACCAGCATTAATAAGGACTCACTAAACCACTTAATCCAAATCAAGAGTTTTATAGCTCAGCCAATGTAACAACCTAGTCTACTAGTGATATTGTCCGTTTTGGGCCTAGGCCTGCACGGCTTTAAAGTACGTCACTAGGGTTACGACTTGTTTACTTATATACCTAACACACACACACTCTTAGGGACTCGGCGTCCTAGCTGATTTTTGCCCCACCGTCGTTCAAGGTTGCGCATGGAGTGACTTTGATACCATATGTAACTGCTCAGCCCAGTAGTGATACTGTCCGCTTTGAGCCTGGGCCTGCACGGCTTTAAAACGCATCACTAGGGTCTAAGTTTGTTTACTTATATATACCCACCATCTTTCCCGTGATTTGTCAGTTGTCACAGTCAATCAATCAATCAATCAAACTAGGGTATCCCTGCTGCTCTATTGTGATCCATTTCATTTGAATACCAAATAACTTTAAGCTCCCATATCCCGTTCCAAGCCCAAACAAAGATCAACTATTAAAATAATCATAACATGAGAAATCCTCTCTAGTAGCTCAACAATAATCATAAATCAATAGTCCAATAGCTCCGCTAAATCAATAGAAAGGACAAAAGGGGTTCTAAATCCAATCAAAAGAATCTTCGACTTGAAGGAGGCTACTATACTTGGTTCAAAGGGGACAATCATACAACCGCTTCAAGAATTGATAGATTTCTCATTTCAGAAAAATGGGATGAAAGCTTCAAAAACATCAAGCAAACTATCCAACAGAGGCTAATTTCTGACCATTCACCTGTGGCTCTATACTGTGGTGCGTGGGAACAAGCTAAATCATACTTTAAGTTTGAAAATTGGTGGTTGCATGTGGAAGGTTTTCACGACAGAATTAGAGACTGGTGGACATCTTTTGAATTTTCAGGAAGACCAGATTACATTTTAGCTTACAAGTTAAAAGCTCTCAAGGGCAAGCTAAAAGAGTGGAGCAGAAGTTGTGAAGGTAATTTGGGATTGCAAAAATCAAAATTGTTGTGTCAACTCGCAGGATTTGAGGCAACACAACAACTAAGAGTGCTGACAAAGGAGGAACCAGTGAGGAAGGCAGCTACTCTAATGGAGATTGAGGAACAACTCAAGAATGAAGAAAGTGCATGGAGACAGAAATCAAGAGCTCTGTGGCTCAAAGAAGGGGACAGGAATACAAAATTTTTCCATCGCACTGCCAATGCACACAAGAGAAACAACAACATTGATCAACTATTGATTCGACATGAAGTAGTCGAGGATCCAAACAGAATAGACAACGAGATAATTGAATTCTACAAGGGGTTATACACAGAACCTGAAGAGTGGAGACCAACAGTTAATTTTGAAAATAGTCCAAGAATTTCTGAAACAGAGAGGGAGTCTTTACAGAGTAACTTTGAGGAACAAGAAGTTTTGAGCTGTCTGAAGATGTGTGCAAGTGACAAGGCCCCAGGTCCGGATGGATACACAATGAGTTTTTTCATAAAGTGTTGGGACATTTTGAAGGAAGACATCATGGAGGCTTTCAAAAACTTCCATTCTCAGGAGATGTTTGAGAAAAGCTTCAATGCAACATATATAGCTTTGATTCCAAAGAAGACAGGTGCGAAAGAATTGAGAGATTTCAGACCGATCAGTCTGATAGGGAGCTTCTACAAACTGTTCTCAAAAGTCTTGACTGAAAGACTTAAGAGAGCGGTAGGAAAAATTGTCGATGCTCAACAAATGGCTTTCATCAAAGGAAGACAAATAATAGATGCAGTGTTGATTGCAAATGAAGCTGTGGACTCAAGAATAAAAAAGAAAGTACCTGGAATCTTATGCAAACTAGATATTGAGAAGGCCTATGATCATGTAAATTGGAGCTACCTACTCAGAATGTTAGAACAAATGGGTTTTGGGCAGAAATGGAATAGATGGATGAAATTTTGCATATCTACTGTAACATTCTCCATTCTCATAAATGGATCTCCAAAAGATTTTTTCCATTCATACAGAGGTTTAAGACAAGATGATCCTCTATCTCCCTTTCTATTCATTATAGCCATGGAAGGATTGAACAACATGATCAAAACGGCTAAAACCAGTGGATGGGTTAAAGGTTTTGAGGTAAACAGGAGTGGGGCAAACAATTTAGAGATCACACATCTCCAATAAGTTGATGACACTCTAGTCTTCTGTGACGCTGAAAAGGAACAACTTAGATTCCTAAGGATCATTTTGGTCTTATTTGAGAGAATCTCGGGATTACATATCAACTGGAGAAAGAGCAATATCTTCCCTATTAATGAAGTTAACAACATGGAACAACTGACACAGATATTGGGAGGAGAAGTTGGGTCCCTACCAACTGTTTACTTTGGGATGCCTCTTGGTGCAAGATCCAAATCAAAAGAGATCTGGAATTCAGTCATAGAAAAGTGTGAGAAGAAGTTGTCAAGATGGAAATCGCAATACCTATCATTTGCGGGCAGGCTAGTTCTAATCAACTCAGTACTAGACTCATTTCCTACTTATATGATGTCTTTGTTCCCAATTCCCGCTGGCATTTTATAGAGATTGAACAAACTACGAAGATCATTCCTTTGGCAAGGTAATAAGGAGAAAAAAGTCATCCATTTAGTTAAATGGAAGACACTCACACTGGCTAAAAAACAAGGTGGTTTAGGAATAAGGAATTTGAAGAATCAAAGCAAGGCTCTTAGAATGAAATGGTTATGGAAGTACTCTCAAGAACCCCAATCTTTATGGGGCAAAATGATCAAAGCAAAATATGGTGAGGAAAATAACTGGGTGTCAAAAAATATCAGAACAACATATGGTGTAAGTGTGTGGAAATCCATCAGAGAACTTTGGCCTACAATGAAGAATCACTCTTCCATAAGAGTGAACAACGGAAGGAACACATCATTCTGGAATGATAACTGGTTGGGACACGGAAGCTTAAAGGAAAGATACCCTGATATGTTTGGTTTAGCACAAAACCAGCATAGGACAGTAGCTGACATGAGGAGTCATCAAGGATGGGAAATCACTCTCAGAAGACAGTTGAATGATTGGGAGATAACAAAGTTAGCCGACCTTTACAAAGAGCTAGAAGCATTTAAAGGATTACAGGAAGGGTTTGATTCACTTTGGTGGGAGAGGCACAACAGAGGGGTTTATCAGGTGAAGGACGCATATAAGATTTTGAATCATAATAATCAATAGGTAGACGCATGGCCTTGGAAACATATATGGAGAACAAGGATCCCATACAAGGTAGCATGCTTCACTTGGCTACTAGCAAAGGAAGCGGTATTAACCCAGGATAATCTCATAAAAAGGAAAATTTCTCTGTGTTTAAGATGTTTTCTATGTGGGGAAAATGCTGAAACTGTCGGTCATTTATTTCTACATTGCAAGATTACAGACCAATTATGGAAAATCTTTATTAGCCTTAGGGGTATTTCATGGTCAATGCCATCCAGGCTTAAAGATGTTCTTTATAGCTGGGAACAAGCTGGAGCTGAAGCAAATAGTAGAGATAGATCGAGGATTGTCCCGGCTTATATCTGGTGGATAGTTTGGAGGGAAAGGAACGCTAGATGTTTTGAAGATAGAAGCAATCCAGTACAGAAGATCAAACTCAATTGTATTCTTCTTTTTGTTTTTGGTGTAAGCAGATTTACACAGAAGATACATTGACAATCATAGACATACTAGGATCTTGCTAGGTCTCGTATTAGAACATCTACTTATCCTCTTCATGTAAATTTGGTTTTCAGTGCAACCTATGTACTGATGTTATTAATATATACAATAGTTACCAATTCAAAAGAAAAAATCCAATCAAAAGACTCAAACATTTCTAAGCCCAATTCCAATAACTCTAAAGTGCTAGTCTCAAATACTAAGTATAGAACACAAAAAGGGTGTCAAAAACATACCTTTACGAGTATGGAAACCAGTGGGCTTGCAATTCTTTCCTTTATAGAAATTTCTTGGACCTGTTTTAGCAGTGAGAATGTCAAGAGACGCTGTGCTCTTCTTTCTGAAAGCTCTCCCTATACCCAGTAGCAAACCCAGTGCCATTTTCTCCCCTTTTCAACTTCAAGATGAAAATGTATGACAAAGATGAATGAATGGGATTTTAGAAGATTTATTTAGGACACAAAAAAGTGAGAAATTATAAGTATAATCTGCGTTTTGTAGGGGGTTTTAGGCGATTCCAAAGGGTTTTGGCTTCTCTACGTCAACTGCATCAGAAGAAAATTGTATGTCACTAGTGACCCCATATGTTTTTCATTTTTCACTTGTACCCCTGTAGGTTTTATATTTTATTATTTTAGTTCACTACTCGGTGTCGTGTACCCGCTTTGGTCCTTTGGATTCGGATGCCGTCGACAAATTTCACTTTGGAGGTAAAGAGCCCGTTTGGCTTAGCTGATTTAGAGTAGCTGATAAGTATTAGGTGTTGAAAAATACTTTTAAGTGCTGAAACTGATTTAAAAAATAAACAGTTACGTGTTTGGATAAAAGTGCTGAAATTAATAATAAGCAGCTGAAGAACTGGGTATACGAAGAGTTTTATTTTAAAAAGAAGTATTTTAGGGATAGACTAGTAAATATTTTGGTCAAACCTAGACCAACTTATGGCTTTTGGCTTATTTTTGGCTTATAAGCACTTAACTTATAAGCACTTTTAATTTTACCAAATGCGTAGATAAACCAAAAAATACTTATAAGCCAGTTTGATCAGCCAAACACCCTCAAAGTCCCTTCATATCAAAGACGCTTCATTATAAGTGTTCGAATCTGAGACTTTTATATGTTCTTTGGAATTTGGATTGGTGGTATAGTTCATATATATGTCGCTCAAAACTAGTCAATAGGTACCATAGGTTATTAATATTATACCACACAAGACAAAATAATAATAAAAAGAAATTTTTTATTTCACCACATTAATCTCATAATCACTAGTCAAATGGTTTATCTTTCACCAAATGGAGTAGGAAAATTAGAAAATTTTGCCTGCAAAATCTATTCTGAAAACCAACCTTACAGCTAAACCAAATAGAAAAGTAACATTAATGCTTAACATCTAATGATTTAAGATATACTTGTATTTATTCATTGTTAACAAAGTTTTAATTTACTATTTTGACAGTCCATTTTGAAGAAAAATACTATTTTTATGATTTTTTATGCCGAGCAAGTAAAAGTATCATTGTCGATATACTGAAAAAGAGCATTTAGAATCTGGTGTCAATAATAAATATCGCATACCATAAAGTAAATAGTGCAATTGTTAGCAACTAATAAATACATTTTTTTGAATAACCTCATAACATCGAAATTATATATTTAAGTGGCATGATCTCTTTTAATTAGCAGCTTTGCAAGAGGTTTTATTAATAAATTGTGAGTACAATTTTGATTGCTCTTTTCGGATTGTTCTCGGAAATTCGAAGGCTAGAGCAACGTATTTTTCGAATGTAGGATAATATGGACTTCCTTACGATATATTTGATCTCCACAAACATCGAACATTGTATAAATTTTCTCAAAATATTTGATTGTCACGAAGTGTCTTGATCATATTTTAAGTTGAGCATTGTCAAGAACATCTCTTTTTCACTTTAGACTTTTAGAAAGACTATTTGATGTTTTGATCTCTTTGCAAATATTCCAAGGATTTATGAGATTTTGGAGATATCAGCTTTGTATTCTATTCACCGTATCATCTCGAAAATTTGAAATAAACTCAACCTAAATTATTTATTGAACAACCAACTTTACATTCAGTGCTTGAATTTGCCTAAACAAAAATAAAATTCAAAGATAAGAAAATAACACAGCAAAACATTACCAAAAAAGAAAAAGAGAGAGAGAACCACAACCCAAATGCAATGGTCCTAACTCCTACACCTAATTTGGGGGGCCTTTTGGCCCAATGTTTACAGTTAACATTAGATTTCAAAGATTCAATGGGCCAGCCCATTACCATTTTGGTATAATGGACTAACATGTCCATTGGAAAGCCCAGCCCGTTTACGTATATTGACCTTTATATCTTCCATAAATTGATGAAAATTCTTCTCAGATGATCCATCTTGTTCTAATGCATTCTCTAATGTCTTCCTCACTTCCTTCATTGCCTTTCTCAACTCTTGGGTACTATCTCCACACATAAAATTCCTAACCTTTTCGGCGACTTCCTCGTGCGTGACACGTTCTTTATCGCAGAGATTAATTCCGATCTTCCAATCATTAACGACTAGTTTTCGATTAGTAAATTGATCGGTCAACAAGGGAAAACATATCAAAGGTATACCACACCATATGCTTTCCAACGTCGAGTTCCATCCACAGTGAGTCAAGAATCCACCTATCGCAGGGTGTGAGATCACTTCAATCTGTTTACACCATGGCACGATCAACCCTCGATCTTTTATACTTTCCTCGAATCCAACAGGCAAGAAATCGGTCTCGTCCGAGCTGACGATATCGGGCCTTAAAACCCAAATGAAGTTCACCCCACTAAGTTGAAGCCCATGGGCTATTTCCAATATATCCTCTTTACTAGTGTGAGCATAGCTACCAAATGAGACATACAAGACTGATGTATTGGGCTTGTTATTGAGCCATTGAGAGCAATCAGACTCAGACCATAGGCTAATACTGAATGGGGCCTTAGTGAGCCCAGATGGGAAAATGGGCCCAATAGCATAAGTGGGCTGTTTTTTGTTTAGGGCTGAAAGAGTATCAAATTCAAGTTCTTGGACTGTATTACAAATGATAATATCAGCCTTTTTAATATCTGTAAAAGCTTTGTAAATTACCCTGTGGACTACAGTCCAAATATCAGTTGCTTGAAGATATGACATTAAATCCCTTGGTTCAATTGCTTTAACTCCTGGTATATAATCTATAGTGTCCTTCCGATTATCTGATAAATAAAAATATAATTTAATCAAATTATAAATTTATAGCAATAGAATGTGAAACGAAGGAACACAACAACACCAATAACAAACTCAGTATGATTGCATAAGTGAGATCTGAGGAGGATAGTGTGTGTGTACGCAGACCTTACCGCTACCTTCAGGATATAGAGAAGTCATTTTCGATAGACTTTCGGCTCAGGAGGATCATTTACAGTCATTTATTTTTTATTCGTCTATGAAAATATTGACGTATCTATCATTTACCCTCACTTTTCTCAAGAGTTTACTTAGATCGGAAGTAAAGAAAAGGCTAAGTACACAAAGTATTTCATATTTATGCAAGATTCAGAGAAGGGTCGCACACCAATGATATTATGCAGACAGTTTACCTTAATGCAAACATTAATAATTGTTTTCACGATTCGACCCGCGATTATAGATCACACGGAAACACTTTACCGTTGTTCCAAAACAAATAAAAAAGAAAAAACAAAATATCCAAATTGTATTGGGTTAGTGGTGTAACCATAAGCTGAAAAACCTAATCATTAACATCAAATAATTTCATATAGTCCCACCAATACCATTTAGTACGAATAATTAGTTAGTAAAGGAATCTATGCTAAATTCTAAATATAAGAATGATTAGGCATAAATTTTTTTCTTCTTAAGAAATTTATAATTTTTGTTCTAATCCTATAGTCCGAATTCAAAAGAGAAAAAAATATTAAACGAACCAAGTGGGTCAACTCTCAAGGGTATAGTAGGAGGTCAAAGAAGGCAGCTATAAAACAGTAAAATGAAAAGTTAAGATAATGATCTCTGATTAAAGTAATTTTTAGCCCAAGTTGATTTTCGAGAAATATGCAAAAGGATAAATGTTCAATTAACAGAAAGGTGTTCGGTCTACAAACATGGGATAATGCAAAATAAATAATTTGTTTAAATACTAAATTCTATATGAAAGAGAACTTAAGCAATTACACGAACAAAGATTCGGATAAGAAGTTGACATGTACTAGAAAATCGAAACTTTAATCTAATATTCTATTTTATTTAATTCGATTACGGTTTGATTTGATTTGGTTTGGTATTAGAAAAAAAACCAAACCATAATTAGTTTGGTTTAGTTTTAACTAAAGAAAGTCAAGCGGAAACCGAATTAACCCGACATTACATATATAATTTTTTTAGATATATTTAATATATAAATATATTTATTGTGATGTGATTTATAAATATTTCTTAAAAAATATCATAATTTTATCTTTTAAGGTATTATTTCACGGTTTCACTTAGAACTTTTGAATGTTCTAATAGCCATTAATATTATTAAATTAAATAATGCCAACAAAAGCCCAAACCAAAATCAAATCAATACTAATGCCAACAAAAGACATTCAATTCAATACTACGAACGGGATCGTATTGAATATCTATTTTTTATTTTGTAATAATTCAGATAAAAATACATAACCTATTTTTATTTTTTCTTTAGCGTTTAGTCATGTAATTAATATTCCCTTATTAGTCTACTTATTTTAGTACGACTTAGTACTCTTAGATTATGTTTGTTTTTATTATGGCTTTTTAATTAGCAATATTTATATTGCATAATTTTATTGTCTTTATTGTTGAATATTTTAGGATAGTGCCATGACACATCTCATATTTTATTTTATTTTCTTGAAAAATACTTTTTTATAGTTGTATCTTCCTAGGATTAAAGAAATATTTGAGCACACATTTGGCATTGGGTATATATATATGCATTGAAAGAAAGTGAGGTTGTGCTTTGGTTGCTACAAGAAGGGGAGTTGGAATCACTTGTTGTCAACTTGGGTAGAGAATAGTTGTAATCTTTTAAGTAGAAAGGGGTTTTGATGGTTTTGGATGGTCTTCCTAGATTTTCATCAGGTTCTTGTGTTGATGAGTTAGGGATATCACTAGGTAGGTTGTCATAGTCATCAGGAACAGTGAAACTTTCTCCTGAACTGGAGGTTGCTTGAGGACTAGTCTGACTTACCCCTGGTAGTGAAGGATTAGGTGACACTGTTGGGAGACATATACTAGGAGAAGAAGAGACAGAAGATGACTCATGAGGAGGAAACAACTTATATGCTAAATCTGCATCTAGTTGGGGAATTGAAGGAAAAACTCTACTAGAATTAGAATGCAAAGCAAAAGGAAATATATTTTCATGAAATACAACATCTCTAGAAACATGAATTCTCTTTGTGACTAGATTGAGCACTTTGTAACCTTTTGTCCCAAAGGGATACCCCACAAAAACACGAGGTGAGGATCTGGATTCAAGTTTGTCGTTGTGAGTCTTTAAGGTTGTGGGAAAGCAAAGGCATCCAAAACTTCTAAGGTGCGAATATTTAGGTTTTGTTTTGTACAGCAGTTCCAGTGGATATTTGTTTTTGAGAGCTATAGAGGGAAGTCTGTTAATCAAATAGGTTGAGGTGAGTATACATTCTCCCCATTACTGCATGGGAAGTTTGGACTAATATAACAAGGCTCTGGCCGTTTCCAAGAGGCATTTGTGTTTTTTCTCCACTATGCCATTTTGTTGAGGAGTGTAGGGGCATGTTTTCTGATGTATGATCCCCTCAGATTGTAAGAATGAAGTGGTTTGAGTGTTTATGAATTCAAGACCATTGTCTGTTCCGATGGTCTTAATGGAGCAATTAAACTGATTTTTCACCATGACAGAGAAGACCTTAATTACTTGTAAGGCATTGCTCTTACAACTAAGCAGATGAGTCCAAGTGCATCTACTATAGTCATCCACCAAGGTAATGAAATACTTATTCTTGTCATGTGTTGGAACATGATAAGGCCCCCATAAGTCAATGTGCAAGATTTCAAATATTTTGGTTGTTGTTGTGTTTCTTTCTGAGAAAGGTAACCCACTCTATCTAGCCATTGGACATATTAGACAGATAAAGGGTTGTTTGGATGAGAAATGGAAAGGTATAGATTCAATCCCTCTCATTTTGAAAAAGGGTACATGTTCCAATCTATTGTGTCACAGAAGATCAATCATGTGCTTATCATTCATGGATGTATTACATGTAGAATTAGTATTTCCCTTAGATTGCACATAAGAGTTGGTGGCAATTTTATTACATTCATGTGAACAAGTGTGTGAATTGGTCAAAGTAGGAGAAGCAGAGTTGTGTAAGCTAGATATAGTGTGTTGTATGTTTTGTTCTACGGAGATTTTACCGGAAAAAACCCGAAAAATCCAAAAATTCAAGAAAATCCGAGATTGAAAAACCCGAGTTTTATTGGTTTGGTTTGGTATTTGGATTTAATTACCCGACACAATTGGTTTGGTTTGGTAATTATAAAATTCGAACCAACCCAACCTATGTACACCCCTACAATAAATATAACTAAAGACACGAATTGACTAACTTTTATCATTTACTCCATCCGGTCCACAATAAGTGATGTTTTCACATAGATTAAGAAATTTATATTTTAAGCAATGAGATTGACCATAAATACTCCTAACACATACTCCAACATATTTACTCCAAGAGTAATGTAGAGAAAAATAATTAATTTATTTTTGAAATCTGGAAAATCTAATATTTTGGACCACAAAAAAAGGCCAAAAATCACTTATTATGGACCGGAGGGAGTATGTTTCACACAAAAACTTTTGTATTTGCATCTCAATCAGTATTGGCATCTCAATCAATTCAAGGGAGTATTGGAGCAGCAGTAAGGTTGTTTCTATATGGCTTATAAGTCACGGTTTAAACTGTCAAAGCATCCATTAATATTTGTATTATGATAGACCATCTATATCACACCCCTTACATTGCAGTTCTTTCCCAAACTCTCTGAAAACAAAACAGAATGCCACTTTTTAAGAAGAAACTATTTTTAGAAAATACAAGTTGTCTGTTCTGAAATCAAATGGAGGTTGGTGTCTCAACCAACCACCATTATTATTTATTACCACCAAACTTTCATAGGATCCCACAATGCCCACCACCTAAAAACAGGACAAAAACGATAAAGAAATAAGGAAGACCCAGAAATTGTGTTGGTCCATTTATTACAACTTGATTTTAAGGTGTATTTTAATCTAAAACTAAGAAAACAAAATCTAACACTATGTTGATTGATACTTACTCAGTGTTATTTTTAATAGCAGTGTAAACCTATATATTAATATTATTTCATAGAAAAATACACTTACAGACACTTTTTTAAGCAATATCGAATGATACCTTTATTTATTTATTTATTAATTTTTCGAAGTAATACCTATCAATGCAAAAAACGATATCAATGCGATTCAAACTCTAAATTACTAGATGTGACCTCAAAATAATAGGGGGGGAGTGAAGATCGTCTAGTGAAGACCTCTAACAAGGAGAGAGAAGCTTCATCATATAGAGCAAAAGAGCGTAAATTACCACCTAAGTCCTCTAAATAATCGCTCCATAATAAAAGAGGTAGGGTTGTGTATAGAGGCAGACCTATATTATAAGGACAAGGGTCACTACCGACATCCAAAAAGTTCAACACAAAATACATGTATATATTGAATATATGTTAGAAAATATTGATATACTTATAGTGGTATCCCATATACAAATCAGAGTTTGATCTGTTTTACCGAGAAGGTCTATGGTTCGAATCCGTATAGCCTTGTAAAAATGTAAAAATCAAAGAGAATGGTTGAACGTAAAGGTCTATTCCCGACTTTCAAATTCTAAGTCTGTCTCTGATTACCGAGATAACCCGAGCCAACCGACTCATAAATTAAAAAAAAAATGGAAAAAAGAAAGTTGAAAGTAAAGGGGCACTATACCTTGAGAAGCAAAATGGCCATTTTTCTTGAGAAGTTCCATATGATAATAAAGGGTCAAAACCAAAGCAGGCTCTGTCCAAAATGAAACATACACCAAATTATACTTCTCAGCAATCATCAATGGCCAAACATAGAAAGTATCAGCAATCAAACACGTCACAGGTGGATCAGACTTAACCAAATTCCCAACAACTTCATCAAAATGTGCTGAAAATACATGTAAAAGTCCTTCAACAAATTGGTCATGATTTAAAGACCTGTCAAATCCCAAAGGAAAACCGTCATTGACCGTTGCATAACGTATGTCAAGCCCATTTTCACGAGCCTTAGCAAAAAGATCATCTTTATTACTACTATGTTGTTGTGTTTGTGAATTCGAAATCTTGGAATGAATATAATGTGTGTTTACAAAAGTAATTGTAAAGCCATGTGAAGCAAGTTTTATGGCTAAATATACAAAAGGGGTAATGTGACCTTGATATGGATATGGAATCAAAATAGCATGAGGTTTTTGGTAATCGCTTGCCATTTGATAAATTTTTCTAGTTTTTAATTTGTTCTAATTGAAGAGATGAGCTTTTGAAAAAGAAGAAGAAGAAGAAGATAATGATGATGAATTTGCCTAGTTTTTTGGGGGTCCTATGAGTTTTCAAGTGGCATTTATTTGTGCTCCATAATTGAAGGGAAAAGGAGGGGAAATGAATTAAAGTGGAAAAGAATTTCTAGGAAAGGAATCAACTTTTTTAAAATTCTTATTTGAGCAAGTAAACAAACTCAATTTTGTTTTTCTATTTTTACTTAGTAAGACTAGCGGTATAAAATGGATAAAGAAAATAACTAATAATCCATATTATACGTTAAAAATAGATTGAATAGTTAATTTTTAAAAAATAGATCGGATATGGATAAGATTCATATTATCTACTTAAAAATAGATATGTACTGGATAACCAATGGGTCTAGCTTTTATAATTGAGAAGATAACATTGGAGGTTCCTTAAATTTGGAGACTAGAAATTCTCTCAAAAGTTATCATATTCAAGAAGCAATGGAATATTATATGTCGGTGTTACCATTTTCTATCCATATTAAATAGGGACTTTTACCTAGTTATACTATATTAGAAATTTTGTTTACCAATGTTCTTTATGTTTTATAGTTTTTAATAAGTATCTATGTTTTTTTTACAAATTATGTAGATTGCTCCTTAAAAGGTTCTCACCCATTATTAATGCCTTCAATTAAGGGATTCAATTATATCCTTCCTTTTTTTCCCCTCTCCTCTTCTCTTTCCTCTTTTTAACAACAAAATTCCTTAATCTACGCCCAGAATCTTCTTCTCCTCTCTTCCCACCTTTGTCAGTAATTATATTATTAAATCATTAATTGCATCGTTTTTTTGCTGGGAGACCGGACAACACTGAAAATAAAGAAATATTCAGGAATTGTATGATAAATGTATTATAATTGTATTTAAATTGTATCAGATACATCAATACGTAAAAGTGTAATTGTATCATACTTGTATCACAATTGTATATAACTTGTAGGTGGTACATTAATATCCAATATAATACTTGATACAATGCTAATAAATTAGTATATAGTTATCCGATATTTGTGATACAAACTGTAAAATTCGTCACAATCTCACAATTGCTCATAATTCAAATATAAATTTGATACAATCCTGAAAAAATTCTTACACAATTCTGATACAATTATGATACAACTTAAAAACCGGCTCTAAACTTAAATTGATACAATATCGTATTATACTTGTATTAGTATTGTATCATGTATTGGTTTACGTACAAATTGTGATATAATTTTAAATTATGATACAACTTTGATCTTCATCTTTTTTAAGTTTTAATTTAAATCATCCACCTAGAACCAACTCTAAACTTAAATTATAATATAATATTTTATTTTAATAGTATTAGTATTGTATCATAATTGTCTTAGGTATTAATGTATCAAATACAACTCAGATACATTTATCATACAATCGTAATACAATTCCGAAACTTCATTTTCCTCGAGTTTCATTATGAAATTCAATCTAAAACCAACTTTAATGTAGAGTAAAGCTTACCCACAACTTGATTGTAGATTAAATCTACGAATTTCTTCTATATTGTATAAATAAGAATGAGATTTTGAACGATTAAAGAGAGAAATCGTATATCAATAGCTTTGGAAGAGGAAAGAATATGCAATTTTGGAGGAATAATAGTGGAAGAGGAGTGAGTAAGCGAGATTTTCGAGTTAGAAAGATTATGGGTATCAATGGGTTTCTTACTGTGGGTAAGTACAAAGAGAGGTGATGATTTTGGGGTTCAGTGGATTTCTACGGTGATGATTTAGGAAAAGTACAAAGAGAGATGATTATTTTAGGTAAGTACAAATACATACTCCCTCCGGTCCAAAATAAGTAATTTTTTGGATGTTTTCATACAGATTAAGAAATTTACCTTTTAGCATTAATCAGCAATAAAATTGACCATATTAACCTTTATTACATAACATAAACACTCCTAACATATATTCCAACACCATTTACTCTAAGGACAATGTAGGAAAAAAAATAATTAATTCATTCTTGAAATCTGAAAAAATCACTTATTTTGGACCACAAGAAAAAAGCCAAAAAATCACTTATTTTGGACTGGAGGAAGTATATTGTTTTCCTTGAGAAAAGGAATAGTATCATAAATATAGGGGATTATGTGTAACCGATACCCAATATTTAAGATAATGTTTCATTTTCTCCTTTTTATGGTTTTATATAAAACTCGCAAACATAGGTATATAAAGTAATTAATAAGGAACCTAAATAAAGATAGTAAATATGTTTCTATTATAGTATAACTAGGTAAAAATCCCTATTAAATATGAACGTATCAGATATTTGCAAAATTCATTTTCAATCCGATCCATATCCGACCAGTTTCGCCTATTTGCCAACCCTAGTTAAGACCATTCTTTTTTTCCTGTTTATCCGTCCAATAATATCATCGGCATGACTAGTGGCGGAGCCACACGTGTTACGGATATCTATCGACACCCTTTCGTTAGAAAATTACACTGTATAGATAGGTAATCTTTTTTATTATTATTATGTATATATAATATATATTGACACCCCTTAACTTCTTCGTCGATTTCTATTTTGATTTTTTTAGTGAAAATTCTAATTCTGCCACTAGACCTCACTTATTTAAGTGTCCATCGGGTAGCCATTAAAGGGGAAAGAACTTCCTATGTAAGTTTCTTAATTACCCCCAAAATTAAAACCTTTAATTATTTATTAAAATATATCCTAATCATCCTACCATATTTCTCGGTAATGGTAGGCCTAATTGGACCACAATCTATTTAAATGTGATATTATTATGATTGTCTCATCTTCATTTTTCTTTCATTTTCCTCTTTACCAAGTCATTATCTTATTACACAGTTGCACATAATATATAATTAGATATTGGGTAATGAGTATACTACTTTAAAGTCTACTTGGTTAACTATTGAAGGAAACATAGTCTTTATAGTAATTGAAGGTGAAGTGTGTGCTTAGCTGGATTTCTGGATGGCAAAAAGTAGTATCATATACTAGAGGTGGAGCCAAAAATTTTACGAGGACATAGTATTCTGATCAACCAGTATATCCTAAAGGTTTTTTAGCGTTCAGGATGTTAGGTGCTTTAAATTAACCATTTTAAAGGTATATACATATACATATACAAAATTTCTGCCGAATTTACGGGATCCGGTGACCCCTCGTTATAACACATAGGTCCGCCTCTGTCATAGGTGTAGGCACCTTGCTTGAAGCGGTATCTCGTCGATTTTTTTTTTGTAATTTGTATGTATAAATAATAAATAATTTAAAATATTGGAAATAAATATAAAATATGACTGTACTTGTCGTTACACTAATTTATTCATTTGCTCATTTCTTTAAATATTGACACTGCTTTCGAAAATTTGCATACGCCAATAATGATAAATATGGAAATTTTACTTTGTTGAAAACATATAAATTAGGTTTCTCATGTTAGAACTGTAGGATTGCGTATAGGTGTTCGTAACACGCAGCGGAAGACAGTAACAATCCTAGGCAGATTTTTTCATGTTTAAAATTTATTTACATGTCAAAGATCGGATCTAAGACGTACCTGGT
>MU768002.1:0-18051 GCA_026770625.1 Nicotiana glauca
TTTTTCTTCCGTCTACACTTTACCCTAGCCGCCCCCATCTCCCCTGTCAACCCGCCAGAACCCTACCGGCGGGAAACGTCACCTCTACCAACCGGCTCCAAAATTATACCACCGGACCACCATGAGCCCCTGATTCCACCCCTCTACTTCTTTTCCTTCAAATAACCCCCCATATGTTCGAATATCCCATTTTGTTTCGCCGGAACCCTAACTCCGGCGAACACTACCTCACCCAATCCAACCCAAAATAACACCAAACCACCGCCTTGCTTCCCTCAACACGATTCTGAAAATCTTGAACTTTAAAAACAACTGGAACGGGTCGATTTTGATTCTGAAAGTTCTCCGATGAAGTCAAAGTTCACAAAAATTGTTGTAAAGCTTTTCTCTTATGTTCTTAAAGATTATGGTAGACGGTCAAGTTAATAAAAAGCTAAGTCTTTCCTTTTTTTCCTTTTCTGTTTCTTTGTTTTCTTTGCATGTGTTTATTTTCATGTCTTTTAATTGATTTTTGTTTTGTTATTAAGGTTTACTTAATTTCTGTTTTTAAAAATAGTATTTTAGGATTAAAATTTGATACTACTAGGTCTTAAATTTTTGAGTAATATTTGGTTTAAATTCTGATTAATTCTAGTTTAGTAAATAAATTGATATAAAAATTAGTAGAATTGGATTTTTATGATCGAACAGTGTGGTTTTAATCGTTTATATTGTTAATTTCCGAAATTAGTATGGTTTGACAATTAAGGATTGGTTTATAGCTATTTGAATTTTGATTAGTAGTTAGATAAAATTAGAATTAGAATTAGATTTGTTAAATTCTGATTAAATTTTCGGCAGTTAAGTTCAGGGGTCAAGGGTTGAATGGCAATAGGTTTACCTAGTAAAATCAATTAAGTTTCAGGGGTAGTTTAGGTATATAAAAGGGGGTAATAGTAATAAACCTAAGGAAGGGAGGGTATTTTGGGTCTAGGAAAAGGATAATTGGGTAGATTTTTTAAGTGAAGTGAGGCTAGAAAGGGGATTACACTAGATTAGAAGGTTCTAGATTGAGGTACTAATATAATTCCTAATAAATAAGGTAGTCAATTGAATAACAAGTTAAAAAAATAAGGGTAAAATTGAAATAAAAGAGGGACTAAAGTACAATTAATAAAATTCGAACTTCCCTCCAAAGCTAACTCTATAAATAGGCATTGATAGGCCTTATTTCAGAAGTTTCGAAATCTGAAAATTATCCCCCAAGTAATCTTTCATTCCTAGACCCAAATTTCGAATTCATAGTTTTAAAGCTCCAAAAAACATTAGAACTAGTGAAAATCCATAAGCTACTGTTACAATTGATCATTTAGTACAAAATTCGAGGGCTGTACATTGATTCTCACTGGTTCTGATAGTCGAATGCTGATGAAAGTGCACTGATTTGATTGAGTGTGTTTGATCTTTGGTCTAAATCCTGTTGCTGTGGTTTAATTTCTGGTGTTGTGAGGCTGTGATCGAATTTGCTATCCTTGTTCTTGTTGCTGTTGCTGCGTGAATTGCTACTGAATTCTCTCTTTTTCCTTTCAATTTCTCCAGGTACACTGCTGTAAATTCAGATCTGGACTAAAAATAGAAAATAAATTGTTCATCTACTTGCTTGTACTATTAGCTGATTCATAAGTTCATTACATCCTCATAAGCTGGAAATATAATTGCGTATAGGCAGTAATTTGAATCCTTTGTAAAATGAATGAGTTGTGAATGATTTTTAAAGTTTTGTATGTAATTGTAATTGAACTTTACGGACTGTATGCGACACTTGATTTGTAATAATGTTCTAGTAGCACTTAGAATCTATTGAGATAGTAAAATAAACTGTTAGATTTAGAATAGTTTCAGGCAATTAGTACACAAAGAGGAATCTGGAAATATTTCATTATGTTTAATTTTGTTCTAGTATAGCTTTGCTTATTAGAAATTAAAAAATATGAATAGTAATTCCATGTGTTTGAGCTTTTCTAGCATATTAATGCAATTTCATGGTTCAGTTACGCATTTACAGGATAATAGAATTTTTTAAATTGATAATAATAGTTAAAAATCTGTTTTAAAAAAAATATATAATATGATTAGTACTAATAGAAATCACTTTAGATTTTATAATCCAAAGCTTTGTTCAGTTTATTGCGAATTATTGAACACGCCTATAAGTAATGGAAACAAAATTAATAGTTAAATAAATCCTAGACTCATTAACTCCTAAAGGATTCGATCCTTTATTCCTTTTGCGGGTAGTTTATTGTATTGTTACTTGTTTGGGCTGGTCCTGAAGCTTAATGGAGGGGCAGAATTAACGGAATTTTAGGGCCAGCAGTTCAAAGCCCAAACTGCCAAGATTTAAATAAAAAAAACCGAAAGTCCTAAGTATAATAATTACTAAGTAATATTAAGTAATTAGGTACATGGAAAATTAATTCATATTCATGGTTAATTAGCTTTAGAGACAAAGTAAAAATAAAAAACTTAGCTACTTTAGTTTGGCCTTTAATAGATAAAATGAGACGAGCCTCGCCAAATTAAATACACAATTGCGGGGCCCTCATTAATTACTTACTAAAAATACTTAGAAATTGGGAGGATCGTTTAGCGAATTTCACGATCTTCCCCAAAGATAATAAACGTATAATCGCTTTAGGCGCGTATGTTAATAATATTACCTTCCCAAATACGGGTGCACATTTATGTGACCCAAATCCAAATCTCAACGAAGTCGAAATGTATTAAAAGCCACGGGCGTACTGGTACGGCATGGTTCGAGATGCATTTTCATAATGTTGTAATTCTTGTAAAAAAATAAAATAAATAATAAATATAATAAAAGCAGGTTGTTAACAAAAGGCAAATAAAAATAAAACATGTACTGAAATCAGATAAAAAATTAAACACAACAGTTGAGTGACCGTGCTAGAACCACGAAATCCGGGAATGCCTAACACCTTCTCCCGGGTTAACAGAATTCCTTATCCGGATTTCTGGTTCGCGGACTGTTAACAGAGTCATATTTTCCTCGGTTCGGGATTCAACCGGTGACTTGGGACACCATTACTCTCCCAAGTGGCGACTCTGAAATTTAATAATAAATCCCGTTCTGATTGTCCTTTAATTGGAAAAACTCCTTTACGCCCTTCATGGGGTGTATTAAACGTAAAAAGGAGGTGTGACACACCCTCAAGCAAGTGGTCAAGTGGAAGTTTCCAACAGGGAAATCAAAAGCATATTGTCAAAGACGGTCAATGCAAATAGGACCGATTGGTCGAAGAAGTTGGATTTCGTTCTATGGGCTTATATGACGGCTTTCAAGACTCCTATTGGTATGTCTCCGTACCGGTTGGTATTTGGGAAAGCTAGCCATCTTCTGGTTGAGTTAGAGCACAAGGCCATGTGGGCTTTGAGGAAGCTTAATCTTGAGTGGGATGTTGCGGCCAATCTTCGTGTTGAACAACTCAATGAACTTAATAAATTCCGGTTCCATGCCTACTCTAGTTCGTCCTTTAAGGACAAGATGAAGTACCTTAATGATAAATATGCTCGCGGAAAGGAGTTCAAAGTTGGTGATTTAGTTCTCTTGTTCAATTCTCGGTTACGTATGTTTCGGGGAAAGCTTAAATCAAAATGAAGTGGACCGTTTGAAGTTGTGTTGGTGACCCCCTTTGGTGCTCTTGATTTGAAAAACAAAAATGGTGAAGTCTTTAGAGTGAATGGGCACCCTGTCAACCATTATCTTGGGAAAATTGATGACAGCCTCGTGGTGGCACTTATCCATTTCAAATGATGTGATGGTAACCCGCGTCATGCCGCGACATTAAATCAGGTGCTTTTTGGGAGGCAACCCATGTGTTTTTCTTTGATTTTATTTATAGTATAGGATTGATTTTTGGGATAACTGGTTGTGATATGTTACAGAATTGAGTTGATGCAGTGCATGATATAATTGAAAATTTGCACAGGTCTTTGAAGTTTCCGGTATGGTCATACTACCATTTTGTGCGGTCCGTACTGGTTAAGGGTGTTAAAAATTCTCTTGAAGTTTGCCACCGTGACCACAATTGATTTGGTGTGGTCTGCGGTGGACCACCGGGGCCGCGGTCCATTTTGTGCGGACCGCGATGGGCTACTGAGTTGGACTTGAACATAATAGCCCAGTGCGTATCGCGATCCATTTTGTGCGGTCCGCACTGGTAGGTAAGACTGGGCCCCAGGGGCATTTCTATAAATAGCCCTCGAGGGTCTCCTGTTACCCTTTTTCGAAAATTTAAAACTCAGAGTAATTAAGTAATGTTCATCTTCTCACTTGCACGTAATTACTTGTTTGCACTCATTTGATTCATTTCATCTCACAATCTGGTACATTAATCTTCCTCTTTACTTTTTAATTCTGTCATTGCATTTAATTTTCGTTTTTTAATTATTTATTTCTTCCTTCACCCGTAATTTCTTTAATTGTTAGGTTAGGGCAGTTAGATTTTTGACTCTTAGCAACTTAGTTAGTGTAATGGACTGGGTAAGCATGTAGGGCCTCTAATTAGGTGAAAATTGGACTTTAAAAGAAAAATCATAAACCCTAGTTTAGTGCCAAATCAGGGCACCCAGTGCGGACCGCGGTCAATTCTGTGTAGTCCGCGGTCCATTTTGTGCGGACCGCACTAATGAATGTTGAAAATCTGAGCTCTGGGCAGTGCGGCCGTGGTACATTTTGTGCGGTCCGCACTAGCCCTAGTGCGTTCACAGTTTCTTTTGTGCGGTCCGCACTGCTGAGATTCAGAGGCTATGTTTTTTGAACCCTACACATGTGCAGACCGCGGTCATTTCTGTACAGTCCGCGGTGGCCTCAGTGCGGCCACAGTTGGTTTTGTGCGGTCCGCAGTGGGCACTTCTGCAACCTTTCTTCCATGTTTCTGCAACATTGTTTTTAATTGATTACACTGATACTAACAAGCTGTCTGAACTGTGATTGCGGTTAATGGTGAGGAAAACATGGTAAACAACCAGGCAGAGGAGAATCCTCCGGGGGAGGGAAGAAGAAGATGATAAAACTCACTCCCCAAGCTTGGGAAAACATTAAAAGGACCAGAAAACTAATCAAAGTTGCAGACAGAGCTGCTTCCCATTCCTCGGGGAGTGAATATCAACCATCAAGGGACATTTCTTCAAACTCCATGCCAAAATACATGGAAGACTGGCCGGAGAGACCTAGACTACCAGACACACCTCCACCATCACCCACTGCCCAAGAACCAACTAATGTCAATTCTGAGTTATCTCAGGGCTCAGCAGCCTATAGTGGGGAATACTCCACCTCCCCCACATATTCATTATCCGAGGAGGGTGTAAACGGAGGTGGGGAGGAGGTACAAAGGGATGAGGAGATAGCTGAAGGTAGTGAGCCTCAGGTGGGAGGCATTGCCCGAACTAGAAAGCCCGATGTTTGGGAGGATAGGTTTATGAGCTAGGTGGCGTACCACAAGTTTAGGGAGTGGTGGCTAGTGAGAAAGTGATACAGGAGCGGAGTTTCACTGACAGAGATCTATTACCCCACAACCCTGACATGCAGAGACAGTTTAGAACTAGAGTGGGTTGGGAGCACTTCTTAGATGACTGCATGGATGCCAACGAACACTTGGTCAAAGAGTTCTATTGCAATGTAGCCCACATCCAAAAGTGATCCAAAGTGACCAAGGTTCGTAATAAGACAGTGTTGTTTGAAGGGAAATACCTCAACAAATACTTGGGCTTCAATAAGGAGGATAAAACTTTGTACATGGCAAAGTTGGAGATGGGCGAGGAGGTCTGTCCATGGTTAGCTCAGTACCTAGCAATCCCAGTTACCATTCCTGAGTGGGTGACTACTGGGGTCAAAATATTGTGGAGGAACTTAAACTTTGAGGCGAGGGGTTGGGAGATCTTTGTTTGCAGCCGGCTGGATCCTACTACACATAACCAGACCCTTTCTCTCCACCGGGCTGTATTGTTTGCTTCAATTATGGCAGGATACCCCATAAATGGGAGGAATGTGATGTCCTGGATTATCTCGTTAGTGGAAGCAGAGCATGACCGGAACTACCCTTTCCTAGCACCATCACTATGTACTTTCGAGACTTGGAGGTGGACAAGAAGCCCTATGACATCAAGGTCAAGGCGACAGCCCCGTTCTCCTGGTATAGCTTGAAGGGGAATGACAACCCTAAGGAAAAGAACTATAAAGCCCCTACTTCTACCCCAACTGGCCAGTATGAAGAGCCAGGTGTGGTAGAGGCCCTGCTAATCCTACCTCCACTTCTGCTGGCATGCCTCCCGGACCTTCCATATCTTCAGCCATTCCTCTTGTCCCTTCCACATCAGTAGGCCCGGAGATCCCATCTACCCGGACCCATTCCATCACTGCCCACCAGCTGAGCCAGGCCCTGCCGAATATAAACAACTGGATGCAGACTACCTCATCCAAGTTATCCACATTGGCTACTACTGTAGAGGCTCAGTCGGTACCTCAGCCAGCACAGGTCCCACAGTCGATGGAGGATGCTTTGAAGGAGATACTTGAGAACTAGAAGAAAATACTCACCACTCAAGATGCATTGGCCAAGGCAGTCGATTCACACAACAAGGCTCTCAAGGAGCTTGCTAAAGAGAATAAGAAGCTGCAGAAGACACATGCCTCCAAGGAGTCCATGAATGAGCTGTCGGCAGATGTTGATAGACTAAAGGCATACCTAGAGGCCTCCGAAGAGGAGGAACATTCCTAGAGCAGATGATGCCATCATCCAATTGGCGGACCCACCGGAGGCTTCCTCCAGTCAGCCACAGGATGTACCAGTTCTAGAGCCTGTCCAGGTTTAGGCCCAGGTCCCAGTAACAGTGGAGCAGACCAGCGAGAACCAGTCTAAGGTTCCCGAGCACATAGAGGACCCAGGGACCACCTATGATCTTATGCAGACGACACAGCTTAGGGAGTCTTCTATATCCTTTTTATATATTTTTTTGTGCTTATTTAGATTAGTTGGAATTGGGGACAATGCCAGCTTTCATTTGAGGGGGCGAGCCTTACATTTTTGTTGATGACTATATATATTGATATTTTTATGCTTTCTTGATTTTTCACATTTGGTCTGTATATAATTTGATATTATTGCACTTTTATTTCACTTTTGGTCTTTATATAAATTTATATTTCATTGTATATATTCATCCCGTTTATTGTATATTCAAATCCCCTATTGTATATATTTATTCTATTTTTCGCAAAATTTTTCGTTTTTAGCTTCTTATTTGTGATTCGTAGCTTTTTGTTTTTAGAGTTTGCAATATGCCTTTGGTTTTTTTAATGCCACGGTTCTTTCTAAAGGTGGAGTGTTATGTGAACCGGGTGGCTCTTCCTAATGATGGATGGCGTGACAACCTTCTTAAGGATTTGAGTCTGTTTTTCTTTTTCTTTTTGGTTTTTAGTAGTTATTAGTTAAGGGTGCCTCAAGCAAAGCTTCACTTGGGCCTAGCATATTTGCATTTGATCTTATGGTCAAAAATAAATTGTTGTGTTTAGGATGGTGAAAGTTGTGACCTTGAGACTCTTGCGTTGGTCGATAATCATCAAGTGGTATTTCGGGACCATTGTGCTCAAATCGTATCTAAGGTCGTTGTGGGCCCCCGACTCTATGTCTTTAGCAATCCCTTAGCTTGTGTGGTGAGTAATTGAATTACAAGTCCAAGTCCCGAGCTATTGGTCTAGAACTTGCCCTGAATGTTTGTTGAGGCAAAATCCTTGGTGAATTTTGACTTAAGACATGATTATAGGCTCTCCTTTATCCAAATGATAGTTTGAACAATTCCATAGCCTTCCAATGATAAGATCCCTAGTTAACCCTTTTGAGCCTTAGACCTTTTTCTTTAAAGAATCATGATACAAGCCTATACTCGTCCTAAAAGATACCCTCTCGTGTCACCCAATCTTTCCTTTAGCACATTACAAAAATATAAGTTTGGGGGGAGAGACTAAGATTACAACAAAGTGGTAAAAAGGCACAAAAATGAAGAAAAGGAAAGGCAATAAAAAAGAAAGAAAAGCAAAAAGACAAAAAGAATGTTCAATGTGAAAAAGAATAAAAAAGGATATAAGAAAAGCAATGAATGAAGGGTGTGGAAAGTTGAAAAAGGAGAAAAGGTGTGAAAAGCACAAGAAAGAGTGACATGGTGTCTCTCTAACCCCTTAGAAAGAAGTGAAATGACTCAAAAAGTCAAGTGAATTGTGTCAAATGAATCAAAAGAAGTGCTTTAGGGAAGATGGAACCAACATGATCAAAAACATGACCTACCCTGGACCAATGCCTTCACAATGACTCCACAAAAGCCCTATATGATCTTGAGTCGAATGAAGCTTACATTAGTAGATACTTACATAAGAGGCAATCATATGGTACTTAGAGCCGGACTTGTGACATTTCCTTAAGAGAGATGAGTGAATTCTAATAACCTCGTTTTGTGTGCCAATATTCTAAAGGTGAGATTTGCTTAGGGAGAGTTGAGGATGTGTGAGTTTGGGTTCCACAATGACCAAATTAATTTAAAGAGTTCTTTGATGTGTTGAGTCAACTCTTGATGCTCTTGTGTCGCACTTGATCCATAGTTTTTCAAAGGTTAAATGTTGTTAATGACTCATTTGTGTCGAGGGCAATTGTTAGTCCCAATTGATGCTAGTTGAAGTTGCTTTAGGAAAGCTAAAAAATTCTTGAATTTTCCCTTAAGGAATGAGTCTTATTTTGTTTGCTTGAGGACAAGCAAAAGCTTAAGTTTGGGGGAGTTGATAACTTGGGTTTCTGATGCATTTTATACCTCTTTGTGCTTATGCTTTGATTATAAATCCATAAAAAATAGTCCCAAAAGGCTCATAAGTTGTGCTTGATTGCAGGTTTGATCAACAAAGTGATAAGATGTCAAAGATTGGCTTAAAAGGAGTGAAACCTGCACAAGTACCAAAGAAAAGACAAAACTCAGGAGAAACGGCCTAGTGCGTCCGCACTAGGGAGATTCAGAAAGTTGGATTTTCAGGCATCAAGGCAGCGCGGTCCGCACTGAGACACCGCGACCGCACGACCATTCTGTGCGGTCCATAGAACCAAAGTTCATAGAGATGCCAAATTTAGAAGATGAAGCATGTGTAGTCCGCAGTCCATTCTGCGCGGACCGCATTGAAAGCCTCCGCGTCCGTAGTCCATTCTGCGCGGACTGCATTGAAAGCCTCTGAGGCCGCGGTACATTCTGTGCAGTTCGTGGAGCTTCGGTTCAGAGAGTCAAAATTTCAAGTTCAAAAGCCTAGTAAGGCCGCACACCATTTTGTGCGGTCCGCACTGACCCCGCAGGGGCAATTTTGTCCAGTTTTTTCAGTTTAGTATAAATAGATTCTTTTTTCATTTTTAGGGCATCAGATATTAGAAGACTGTAGTTGCACTCGTGAGACGATATTTCTTAGCCATTTTGGCACTTTTACTTAGTTTTAATCATTGAATCTTTGTATTTACTTTAGTAATTAATTAATATTTCTTTCTCTTCATCTATTTCTCTGATTTTCTCATCAAACATGAGTAGCTAGACCAATTAGCTAGGGTTGTGGCTCAACCCTAGTATGGGTAATTGATGGGTGTTGTGATTTAAGGTTAGATTGACTATCGGTATTTGTTATTTGGGTCAATTTTATGGTTTAATTTATGAATTAGTGGTTGCAAACACTAGTTTGTGCTAAGTTGACTTGGGCTCTTCTTGAGAAAGAGAGCCTAAGTCTCCAAAATTTACTCAACAAGGAATTGGATGGAATCAAGAGATTTGAGAGCCCCAATTAAAGGGTTAAACCTCGAGAGAGTAATTACCCGACTTGAACCCTAATTGCTTGGGCAAATATGCATACCCAATTGGTGTTGAAAAAGTCAATTGGGCAAAACCACTCTTTCTACCGAGAGGTGTAGAGTAGGTAGTATCGAGCAACGGTTATAACATATTCCCCAATCATACCAACCGTGTCTTAGATGCAATTACCCGTCAATTAGTCACCTAGGTGAAAGTCACTACCCTAGTGCCTTTTAAACTATTAGATACAATTTGTAGTAATTTACTCTTAGTTTAATTTAGTTGCAATTATAATTTGTAGTTTGATCATAGTAGAATATATATAAAAAAAACCAAAAATGAATAGAAGTGATATTTGGAACAAATACGCAATTCAAACCTAAATAGATACTCGACTCCAATTTTAGCTCCCTGTGGAAATCGATCCCGACCTAAAATTGGGTAAAAGCTATTGCGACCCTCTCTCGCTATTTTTTAGTGGTGCGGAGTAGGCTGCGATCATATTGTTCTATGTGATTGCCCGAGGGGGTGGTACTGTTCTATGTGATAGCCCAAGGGGCTAGTGTTGTTCTGAGATTTGCTCGAGGGGCGGAGTTGTTGACATTGTGCCCGAGGGGCAAACCTTTATGTATTTATCTTTCATAATTACTTGTCATTTTACCTGTTAAACTATGGTATTTATGCCCGAGGGGCGGTTTTTCTGTGCTTATCTGCACTAACTGCTTTGCATTCATTTGCATAACTGTTGAAAAGTATTTTCAAAAGAAGTTTGAACTGAGCTAAGATGTTCTAAAGGGATTTCACAGCTTCATTACTTTCGTACTGGTTTTGAACTACTTCTATACAACATGTTGATGGACGTTTTTGTAATTTCTTATCGCTCAGTCTTTATTTATGATTATTACTCACTGGGTTGGAGTACTCACTTTATTCCATGCACCTTGTGTGCAAATTCAGGTATTTTCTGAGCTTGGTGGCAATTGTCATTGGAGTTAGCAAGGTAGATGTCTGGCGATCGCAGCTCTACTTTCTCCCTCTTTATTCTTCCTTATGTATTATTACAATTTTTCCGATCATTTCAATCCTGATGTGACTAGACAATTATAGTAGATACTCATGACTAGTAACATCTCGATTTGGGCTATGTTTGGGTTGTACTTCCACATTGTTATGATATTATCGGTTGTTTAGCATCATTAAATCATGTTTTAGTCTATTTTTTTGTTCTTTAGCTGTTTATCTTCAAATTGGAAATGTGTCGGCTGACCTTGTCTTCATGAGAGGCGCCATCACGACTGGTTCTGGGTTTAGAGTCGTGACAATAGTCAAACGTGGGAATATAGAAAGTTTTCGGATCTGACGCGAGAAAGTGTGAGATCAACAACAGATCGAATCTGTTTGTAAAG
Source organism: Nicotiana glauca (assembly GCA_026770625.1). Lineage (NCBI taxonomy): Eukaryota > Viridiplantae > Streptophyta > Magnoliopsida > Solanales > Solanaceae > Nicotiana > Nicotiana glauca. The sequence continues at coordinate 11,277 of MU768002.1, forward strand.
ACAATATTTGTAATTTACTTGAGAGTCAACTTTCAAGAGAGAACTTATCATATAGAATATTATATATCCCTTTCTTGTCTCTCAGTTCCCATTTATATGGGACATATCTCTCACCTAATTGAAAGTAAAAGTGCAGAGAATGTTCCTCTAAAATATCTTATTGCTAAACTAGCCGTTTGGGCTGATCTGAGTACTCGACCTCGACCCTAGTTACTCAACTTGCTAATATATTACTTCTTAAGCACGACCTCGACCTAATCGGCTTTTAGTTATTCTCTCTTAGGCACGATTCTGTTGATCAGATTTTGACCCATACAAGGGCAATAACCGTTTCTTGTTTTTCTAAAATGTAAAATGTTTGGAATAAATTTATTTGCCAGATTGATAAATAATGTAGTATTGATAGCAGTGGAGTTTTCAATCGTGTATTAAGGAATTCTGTAATGTACTAGCTACTACAGTAATATTTTCAACTCTACCTTTAATACTCCGAAGACCTAAATAAGACGGTTTAAATAAAAGGTCGAGGCACTATATGTTGGGTGTGTGAACAAAGTCTTATATGGAAAGTAAAAAAAAATTATTTGTAATGCTAGATACTCTTAATGGTATGAGTAGATTGAAATAAAAGGGGAGGTAGTTTCACATGAAAAGTAGAAAAAAAAATCTATTTATAGTGTTGGATACTTAATGGTACGAGACTTTATGGGAAAATTGGGGGCTTGTCCTGAAAGGGACAATTCTATACTATGTTAAAAGTATATTTGCGTTGTTTTAACCCAATAACGGGTATCATAATCAATGATTTGGCGGACGAGTATGGAAATAGCGGAATGTGGTGTGGAGACAGGTTTTAGTTCCTTTGTGTGTCTACGGACCGGGTTTGCAACCTTTACTTGTATCTTTGAAGACGACACGTGCAACTTTAAGACCTTTTGGGGAAATTATGTGGCTTTGACATAAAGTAAATAATATTACATCATATTAAGAGTATTTTGGGCCGTTTTAACCAACACTTTGAGCCAGTTTGGATTGGCTGGAAAAAAGTAGCTTTTAAGCAAAAGCGCTTAAACGCACTTTTTAAGTGCTTGAGCTGGTTTTACAAATAAGCAGTTACGTCTTTGGATAAAAGTATTTAAGCTGAGAAATAGCTATTGAAATATTTGGTAAACAAGTGCTGGTAAGTATTTTTTTTCTGTTAAAATGATCGAGATGCCCTTAAAGCTGTCAACATTAAAAATAAGCTTATTAATGCATTTTTAATTTAAATTAACTCAAATGCAAATTAATTTGTGTATTAATTCAGTTTAAGTTATAATACTGGTTATATAAGATAATTTTAATTAATATGAAGTACTTATTAGTAAGGCATTATTTAATAACCGCAATTAAAAAATATACTTAATTATAAAAACAATTCATATAAAATTACCCAAAAAGTAAATAAATTGACGTAACATAGTTTTCAAAATTCAAGAACCACGTAAAAGTTACTTTCTTGTTATTTGCTTCCATATTTGATTATGCAAATGAATCAAAAGTGGAATCACAAGGAATTATAAGCTCTTAAAGTTGAGAAACAAGTCTTGCCAAAATACTCCTTAAGTTATGATATCAGATACGAAGAAATGGGAAGAAAACACAACGGGTTAGAGGTTTTAGGAAGAAAGGGTACTTTGGAAATTATAGAAGTATGTAAGGGATGATAGGGTAAATTAATTGGTCAAACTCAAGAAGCTTTAAGCCAAAAAAAAAAAATAAGTAAGACAATTGCTTTTGAAATTATAGGGTACTTTGGAAATTATAGAAATATGTAAGGGATAGACAATTGCTTTTGATTTATTTTTAGTTATTTTGACTTAATCTTAATTTTTTGTATTTGTCAAACACCAAATAAGCCAAAAAATATTTTTAAATAACTTTTAAGCCAATCCAAACACCCTGGTTTCAACTTACTAGTCAGTTAAATCTATCCATGTAGTAGTAAAAATCTTGTCTATGGATATAAACAGGCGTAGCCACAACAGTTAGAGTTGGATATTTCCATTTGTTGAATAGGTGACTAAACAGTAGAAATTGCAGAGGGAGCCGAGAGAGTTGGTAGCAAATGGCCGAATCAAACCCAGCAGAGTTAGCTCTGCTAGCTTCTAAAATATGCAATCAGATAAGCTCTGTCTTCTCCAACACCACCACAAAATCCCCCGCTTTAGACGCTCTGGTGCAAGAAATCGCAGCCGCTGCAACCCGCAACGGCAAGGTGTTCGTGTACGGCGTGGGCCGCGAAGGGATAATGCTGAAGGCCCTATCCATGAGGCTTTTCCATCTGGGTTTATCAGCCCACTGCGTCTTCGACATGAACACTCCTCCAATTGGGCCGCCGGACCTCCTAATTGCCTCTGCCGGCCCAGGGGGTTTCTCCACCGTGGATGCAATCTGTGGTGTGGCCAAATCGAACGGTGCTCGTGTGCTGTTGCTGACAGCTCAGCCCGAATCCGGATCTTCTGTGAAGTACGCGAGTGTTGTTGCTCATATTCCGGCTCAGACAATGGCTGATGATAACGCTGGTGACGCGGAGCAGGAACGGCCACTGCTTCCGATGGGGAGTTTATATGAAGGAGCCATGTTTGTGCTGTTTGAGATGGTGGTTTTTAAGTTGGCAGATGTTTTGAAGCAGAATCCTGAGGCTGTGCGAGCACGCCATACCAATCTGGAGTAAGCATAAACGTTGAGGTATTGAGGTTAAATATTTGGTTTTTGTACTAAGATGGGAAGCATATATCATATGTATGGACTATGGTGTATCCAGTGGCTGAGCTAGGTTGAAGAAAGGGAATTCAATTCGCTTGGTTTATATGTAAGTTGTTCAATTCCCTTGACATGGAGTAAATTCTAGTGAAGTGTGGCAAAGGATGTTTAAACATTGCTACTTTTGAATTCTCTTTGCATAAATTCCCGGGTCGTACCTTGATTATGATGTCTTGTGAGTCCGTATAAAGCTAAATCTGGTTAATTTAATTTCCATTTGTGCTCAACACAAAGCAGGACAAGATAAGGAGCAAATTTCCCTCATTTATATCCAGTATTTTATAGCCTATTATTCTTTTTGAGTTTGTGACATTTTGTTCAAATAGGCCACATTAATTTTATTTTGTGTCTTACACAACTTACACTAGCTGTGTGAAGCATCATTTTATCTCACATATTTGTGGACCCATATCTTACACATCTAGTCCAAAATATTCTTGGATCCACAAAGTTATAAGACAAAAAAAAGATCCCACACAACTAGTATTGTGAGGCACAATATAAAAAATTTCAAATAGGCCCTAAGAAAGAAAAAGGGAAAAGGAAAGGAAAAATGGGGCTGCACACATGGATTTCACCTTATGTTTTACTAGATGGGGATAGACCGTGCAAAAGTACGGGTCCAACAATTTTGGCTATAATATTTTTTAAATTGTTTTAGTGTAAATAATGCTTGTCATAGTATTTTAGTCAGATATGATGACAAAATCACATTTATTATGTATGTAAACTTCTTGCATTAGATGATAACTTTCGTGCATTAGAAGAGTCCTGGATCTGCAGGTACAATTGCATAAGCTGACATAAATATGTGATTGACGCACATGTATGTAACAAAATGATTGATGTAAGAAGTATTTGTTAAGAAAGGCGAAATGTGCGCGTGTATTATACATAACTAATAAACACATTTGACCATTGACTATGTGCGCGTGTATTACACATATACATACTTGTCCATCCAGCAGCAAATGACCCATGGACATCTATGCCTTGTGTTGAATATAGAACTGTCGGAAGAAACTCTGGTGCTCTCTTTATTAAAACATTGTAAAGAAAATTATAAGATAGGATAAACTTTTTAATGAGTTCCTAAATGTCTAAATTATCAAACTATCAAAAAGCAGAAGAATGACATTTGACTTCATTTTTTTACTGATGGTTTCCTCTTTATTTCTTTTAAAACCGATAATGGAACAACCAATATGACCTCAGAAACCTGTTTCAGCCGTTCTTTTACCAAATTCCCGAATATGAGTTCTGTACTAATAAAAAATGAGTGTTCTTAGTTTAGTTTCGTCTCACTTATGCAAATTAATATTGGGATTCACATGCAACAAAGAAAAAAATGAAAGAATCAAATTGTCAAAATGACACCGTCCCATGACATTACAGAGAGGCTTTTGAAATAGTGTTTTATAATTCTCAGCAACCATAGCAAATGAAACGTTAAAACTAGATGGATGTAAGTATTTACTAATATCAATCAATGCCATGCGGTTAAAGCAAAAGTTGTTTCAAGCAATTTAACAGAAACGTGCTCATTGCTTTACTTGTAAATACGTAAATATGAAACAGTGAGACAACAAAAAACTTGGATGACCACCATATCATCCTCCATAGTTCTTCACGATCAATCTCCACTGCCTAGTAGGACTTTACCATTCATCAGAACTCAAAAAAGTTTTCTTTTCCAGTAATCTAAAATCCCAAAAGAAGGTAACTACTTCATGCAGGTGGACAGCATAAATACAATAAGAATTGTGATGAAATAAGCAAATCTAAGCAACATTATATTTCAATCTTATCAATCCAGAAGTCAGGCAAACAAGCCATATTCTCAACTATAGATACTTAAAAAGACATACATTCTACATCCTTCTTTTATGGTTTGGATGGTCCTAGCTTCAGCCCTGCATTGGAAGATTCAGATATCACAATTATTGTTTTCACTTTTACCTCAATCGACCTTAGAGCGTTGTAAAGATTTTATGAGAAAATATGTCTTCGACATGTTTATGGACAAGAGTTATTTCTGGAAGCAGTTCTTAGAGCTAAAGTACTTAGTAAAATGAAGATGATAAGAAATTATATAAAGATGATATTTTGCATGCTAAAAATAATTCATTCGTAGCTCACATAGCTTCAGAATATTATGTAAAGTACATTGATACAAATAAATAATTGGTCTATATACCTTGATCCTCTGATGTCATGGACAATATATATCTTTTCAGCTAGATCACCATAAATTACTGCAGTGTCGAGCTACTATCATCAGTAAGATCAATTTGGAAGGTGCACCTACAATCAAACCTAATTTAAATTTTTTACATATATGATATATTTTACTAAAAGAAACTATTAAGCACGGAAAAAACATAATACCAGGAACTATGTTATCCAGCATTTACAGTTGGTGCAATCAAATGCCCTTCTTTCCTTTGTTACAATTTGTCTGCAAAATGAATATCCAAGCACACAAAACTTCTACATATCCTCTTACATTGATTGTTCTGGCTCAATGTGCAAAATTTCAATTTGTCAGAGGGGAAAAAGCAAATATTGATTGTGTTTTATTACTAAAAACATGCATACGCCTAGCTATAATATCAAACTTATAGTAGTTTGTGTTAGAATTTGTGCAATAGGGATAACTTATTGCTGAATGGGAATCACTATGAGAGAGGTTGATGACTTTCAGACACTTCTTGATGCATAAATTGAAAGCATGTTTTTGTTTTTTTTTTCCCTATCAGCAGAACAAATAGAGTATTTAATATGTTGTATAAATGCAAAGTTAAGTCAGAGAATAATAATAAAAATCCTATACCAATTGATCAACTCCAATGCCCATGGATAAAAATAATCTATCTGTATTGTTTAGGTGAACCTAGTCTGAAGTGATAAACCTGCATATGCCACAATATTTGTGTAAGGTTGTACCTTAAGAAAAATATATGAGGAATAGTTTGAGAATACTGATATATCCTGATAAAGAGATATTCTCATACTTTTTCCAAGTATTATAGTATATCCTTCATTTTTTCGATTTTTGCCTAAATTTTCATTTCCTTTAACATCTGCAAAGCCCTCCTCTAAAGTGCGAGGTGGAAATGCTCTTTCCAGACAGTTTAGAGAATATAATACTAAATTATTGGATATCTATTATAAGATATATGTATATCTTGAAAAGTAAAGTTGGGGTATATATAATGTAAAAATATTGTATGATTGTCCGTGACAGTAATCTCCCGACACCTTTTGGGACTCAATCTGCGTATTTTAAATGGCCACAACAGACAACGACTCCTAGTATATCTGCTAGTTAAAAAGGAATTAGTATTTCACAGCAATAAAATATAATGATGTGCATTTATTTATTTATTTTATAGAAGCATATATGTTTCATCATGCTAATATTTAGCATAAGTGAATTACCAATTTCTGTAGCTGGATGCGGAGTCATATGAGCAATATGGTCAAAAGCAGTGATATTCAACTTAGTCGGTGGTGGCAATAGTGGCAATGGTGTGCCGCTCTCATCACTTGTGTGTGATACTCTCTATTATAATTTTTTTTAATCAAGCACCCAATAAGATTTATATATTGATGGTATATATATGGAAGAGCTTAAACTTGTCGGCATAATATGGAATGGCATCGCCATACACAACTTCTCTAATGTAATGTATTTTTTTTGCTAAGTGTTAGTATCTACTCCCTCCATTTCAATCTATATGAACCTATTTCCGTTTTAGTTCGTGCCAAAAAAAATGACCCCTTTCCTTATTTGGAAACAATTTACCTTTACATAATGATTTATAGCCACACAAAATATATGTGACTCATTTTACATCACAAGATCAAAAGTTCTCTCTTTTCTTAAACTCCGTGCCCAACGGATGGAATATTAGGTATGCAGTTAAATTATAATTATATAAAGATTTATTATATTATATATATATAT
>MU768002.1:18837-33343 GCA_026770625.1 Nicotiana glauca
TTCCTATGTCAGAATAATCATTGTGTATAAATGTCCAAAGAACGTCTGAAAATATATAATAGAAAGAGACTTGAGCGAGAAAAGAAGGAATCAGAAGCCAAAAGAATGCCTCTAACCAAAATTAACACATGCATGGATTATTAGTGTTCTAATCTAAAATATCACACAATAACTCAAAGGAAACAAACTGCATTTCAATTAAAGAAGAGTACTTGCAAACTGTAAACAACAATAATAAAGAGATAAAGATAAATGAGAGGGGAAGGAAACAGAACAGAAGAAGGCAACTGAGACGAAGGGGATTAGGAGAGATTCTATCAGATTCAACCTACCACTAGTGTGTTATCAAAAACCAGCTGCACACCTCAAGTGAGCCTATTTTCAATTAAACCCTTATTTATTCACAATAGAAGATCAACTAAACACCCGACCATATCAGCTCCCATTGCGTGAAATTCACTCTCTAGGACGCGAGTTGCCAACCTAAAATTAGTTTTTTTTTTTTTTTACTAAAATAATATGGACCGCACTTAATTTTCATAACCCCTTCTCCTCCAATTCTCTCCTCCACCATTCAACACCCTCCTCTAACCCTAAATCACCTTTGCCTCCATTACAAAAGAAAAAAATTGAAGGGGTCATTTATGTATTTCGCCAAGATTAAATTTTTGGTGTTTTCGTTTTGGGTGCTTTTTTCCGGTGAATTTGGTGTTGTTCTTTCTGGGTATAGTTAAAGATATGATTTTTTTTCCCTGTATCTGGTTATAGTAATAATTTACAGATATGATTTTTTTCCCCGTATCTGGTTATAGTAATAATTTACTTTTTTTTAGTATTTGAGTGTATATAAAGAATGGAGTTTGAATGTTCTTTTTGTATTTGTTAAGGCGAAAGTGCAACTGGATGAGTATGATGAAAGGACGTACTGTGTGTATGGAACAGATGCTTTCACGGTGTATGGATTGGTGGCGTTTGGGTTGCTTCTGATTAGCCAAACGTTGTGTTACGTTTTGGGGAGGAGGAGAAAGAGACGCTGGGGAAGGGTTTCTTCATTTTAAATTTATTTTGTTTTTTTTCGTTAATTTGTGTTAAGTTTTAATTACAAATTACACGTGTCGTTCATTGATTGGCTCATTTGGCAAGTGTAACTCACGCATCTGGTATGCTGTACCGGGGTGTCTATTCGATTTACTTAACAGACACTTGAAGTGTCTACTTGATAAATAGGTATGTTGAGGTGTTCAAGTGACCGTTATGGACAACTTGAAGGGGTCATTTATGTATTTCGCCTTATTAATATGCTATTTAACTGATTCCCGCACATTGCTATTCAACTGTATTCCCCACGTAGTCCTTCATTCAATCTTTGGGCTGGTCGTTTATTTCGTTTGCTTCTCCTCAGCAGTCCAGTTGGCCCATCAAATATTGTTCTCGTGTTGGCCCCTCATCCATGTTGTCATTTCGCCCAATATCAGTCATGACAATTAGTGTTGTAGAGAAAGCATTATCAGAAATATTGCAAGAGTAAGAAAAAAAGAGAAGGAAAACTCACCAGAAGAGAGAGGCCCAAAAGAGAGAATTTGCATAGAGTGAAATGAGAATTTGTCTGCTAAGAACAGTGAATATCTAAGTGACTTACAGGTGGCTTTACGGAAAAACCAACACATATACACGTGTTAAATACCCAATAAAATAAGTCTAAGGAGGGGAAAAAACAAAATGCCAATGAAATAGCCCATATTTACACCACCTTTATTCACCACAATTTTATTGTACACTTTATGTTACTTTTGGTAGTATTAGTAATGTAGTGTTCGTACTCAAACTAATTCAACGTTCGTACTCTCAAGTGCTGCTTCTAAATAATAGTAATACTTGCTCATAATTTGGGTTGTTGGTTGGAAGTTTGAAATTTGTTTTGGAACTGTTTCATCTATAAACGTAAAGGAAAAAAGAAAATACCGACGAGCAAATATCTTGGATAGAGTCGTATTGGATGACTAGAAACTCCAGAAATAATAACCATTTTGACATCATAATCTCCCTATCCTTGTTTCACATTATTTATAAGGGGAATTTTCGGAAATCATTATAGTTTAGAGGCTATTTACTTAGCAGAATTATTGTTCTCATATTTACTATTCGTAGCAAAATATGTATTGTTAGTAGCTTGTATTTTTTGTATTCGTGGGGGCATTTAAGGCTATATTTGTTGCATCCCATACTTTACTACGTTGGATCTTTCATAAGATAACTGACATAAGTTCAATGACAAGATTATTTTTGAGTTTATAAGTTAATGACAAGACTATCATGTTGATATCCATATTTTCATCATGTGATAACGTAGTTGAGCTGTAAATCATGCTAAATATCATGTTTAGGCTTTATTCCGGTATTGTTTGGACCTTTAGTGGTCGTCCCTTGCTGTCATCTCACTAGTTTTCACTTTAAATTCCATACTCAGTCATGATCATGCATTTCTATATCATATCTTAATCTCGGTTAATTATTGATTTATCATATCATTGTTCCAGGTTATTTTTCATGACATTGTGAGACTGGAGAGGTTGATGAATGAGTGAGGCCAAAAGCCCGATTATATTGAATGACAATTATGGGGTTGGGATGCACGCCGCAACATTTATATTGATTATGATAGCTAATGCTGCACTGTGGGCCGGGCTCAGCCCGAGATCGGACCGGGACCGCGGGCCAAATGGGTCAAACGGGCCTATTGGGTCGGTCTCAGTAGGCCGGTCCCAAATGGTACGCAAGGCCCGTGGCGGGCCGGTCTAGTTCAAGAAGCCCACGAGCACGGGACAGCAGGCGGGCCTGGGCCGGTTCAATCGGGCCTAACGGCTATAATTTAAAAAAAAAATTCAAAAATGACCAACGGTCAGATTTTAAAATCTAGCCGTTGGTCTTCAAAAAATAGCCGTTTTCAAGTTTAAAAAATAGTCATTTGGCCCCCAAACTTTATATAATTACAACTTTTTCCAATTCTCAACTATAAATACCCCCTTATTCTTTCATTTTTACTCACTAATTCATCAATATCTCTCAATCTATATCTAATTTCTCTTCTATAATTGCTTATTTTATTATTGCAATTTCGTAAAAAATTGTGAAGTTGGTGAATTCAAGTCTTCAAGTCTTCAACGATTTTCAATTTTCAAGAAGTTGTTCGGCAATTCGGTAAACTCGTTCCAACTCTTAAGTTTTAAGAATATATTTTTGTGTGTTTTAGTTTGCATAATTATAATTAATATGATATTTTCTTTGAAAAAAATATTTGGTGGTAAGGGAAAAGCTAAAATTGGTAAAAGTAGTGCCCAACCTACTACCCTTCCCCCGGCTCCCCGACCCAGACCTGTTACCCGTCCTGCTGCTCCTATTATTCTTGATAGTGATAACCCTTGTTTTCAATTTTTCGATAGTGAATTTTTCCATAATGTTGTACGAGGTGAACAATTAAATGATGAAGTTATGAATGCTCTTTATCCTAATGAAACTATTTTTGAAAATGATGATGAAAATAAAATCCAACCGGATTTAGATGATACACCTACTAGTCCTGTTAATAACGCAACTGATGCCCCGCCCGACCCACCTGTAGAAACCCCTACTTTTAATAGACAACCTTCTAAACGCCTCGAAACATCAATTATTTGGAATTTTTTTTACTCAAGTAAGAGAACAGAATAAGGCTAAGTGTAAAACTTGTAGGAAATTGCTGGCGCGTAAATATACTGGAGACCGTAGCAGTACGGGTAGTTTGGCTAGGCACATAAAAACACACCCTAGAGAAAAAGTTAAATATTTACAAATGAAAGCGCATCAAGAGGGGACAAGTGTAGATACTGCGGTTAACCCTAGTACAAGTTCAAATCTAGTTCAACCAGAAATTAACAATATAACTGGTGGTATTTTATATTACGATCCTAATAAAGATCGTGAAGAATTAGCAAAGATGGTTACCGTTATGTGCTTACCCTATACTTTTCCTTCTAACCCTAACTTTGTGCATTATATTAGAAATGTTTTTAATCCTACTTATAAAGGTTGGCATCGCGCAACCGTAAAGAGCGATATTTATAAATATAAACATGAATATGAACAATATTTGCGGTATTTATTTACTCATATAACTAATCGGATTGCTATTATTACTGATATTGGTAGAAGTAATAATGACTGTGATTATCTACACTACAAGAAAAACGGCCTTTAAGGAAGGGAAATCTAGTCCCTAAAAGTAAAAATCTGGTCCTAAAAGGGTAAATCACGAAGGGAAAAGGCTGGTCGTAACCCGTCGTAATAGCCTCCGTCGCTAAATGTCAATAACGACGGGTCTTAATATCTGATCGTTACCTCATTTTAGAGACGGGATAAAACACCGGTCGTAAAATACTTTTAGTGACCACATTTCTCGTCCCTAATAGGCGATGAAAAAATATTTATTCCCGTCGTGAAATCATTTTAGCGACCAACTGTATCTAGTCCTAAATTACCTTTTAGGGACGGACAGAAAACCTGGTCGTGAATTGTTTTAGAGACTACATTTGTCGTCCCTAATAGACGATGAAAAAATATATATATTCCCTTCGTTAAATTTTTTTAGCGACTAACGCCAACTGGTCCTAAATTATCTATTAGAGACCAACAAAACATCTGGTCGTTAAATCATTTTCGCGACCAACCTTTAACCGGTCCTAGATTATTTTTAGAAACGACGTCCCTATCTAAAATAATTTTGTAATTTAGCAAAATATTCAGGTCTATTAATAACCATGAGTAGTCCTAAAAGCTCAATGCAACAAAAAGTAATTTTTATCAATAAATATCAAATTGTTATCGAAAAATCTAGATATAAAAAGATAAGATATCAAGATCAAATCCCATGATGATGTTACTTTCTATGTTTTCTCAACACCTCAACAAAAAAAACTTAGCTATCATCCTAAGCTAGACTATGATATCAAGTTTTGCATAACATTTTTAGCAAAATAATAATGAGCTTGTGCATCTTCTAAGCTTGCATCTTGACTTGTAGCTTCAATCTTCAAAACCTGTAAGTACAAAAGATTGAAAAAAAATGATAAACAACTATTGGTAAGATAACATTTATAATTTAAAATGAGTAATAGTTAAATCTCTTACCCCAAAAGCAGTCTAAAATCACGAGGTGTTATCCAGCAACATCAACAAGGCTACAAGAATATAAGCAAAATTAATCATGTGAAAAGTGTCCTGTTACTGGACAAAAACCCAAAGAAGATGGGCATCAAAACCAAGTAATTGGTCACTCCATTAGTGGTCCACAAATGGAGCCATCAGCAGCTGATAAAACTACTACTGTACAAATGGTGATAAATGCTGGCAACAAACAAATCAAGCAGCTGAAACGATTTCTTATACAAATGGTGATCTCGTTCAAAGGAACTTTCGGAATTGGGCCTCATAATTGAGCCCAAATTCGGAGCCCTGCAACTGCTGAGCACAAGACTCAACATCAAATCCCTACACTGTATGAGCAAGCTTGAAGCTGCAAATGAATTCAAAGGTCAACAACGAGACTAATACATATGCAAGCAAACTTTGGAATCATTTTTAACTTATCAATAGCCAATTAGATTACATCCAATAATGATTTGATCTTGAAAGCAATTGTGATCTCCAATTCTAATAACTAACAATAGGCAGTGGAATTTAACAGTTTCAACCTTACAACAACACGGCTAATCACATTACTTTTGTACGGAGGTTGCAATATCTACTGATTTTTGGTCATTCAACATCTAATACTACCATTAGTCTTTACTAGCAAACAAATTAATAGCCCAGATTTCCTAGAAGGAAACTTCAAACAAACAGCTGAGATTCAGAAAAAGTAATACAGAATAATGCATATGCAAGTACCTATTATGAATGTCCTTAAAAGTCCCTCTCACACATATCCACCAACTCAAACCCAGGGAATCCAAACAATTAAACCATGCATACCTTATTCTCTAGTGAACTTACATAATCATACTCTTTTCTAAAAAAACTAAGCAATAAACAACACATACTTTGAATCAAAAATGAGAATAGCCAAGGAAATAGTTCTTCACTCTACACCTTGAAATATAAGATCAAGCTAATAAGAATACAGAAAATTATTACATCAAAATTAATTCTTAAACCTTGGAATGAGAACAGCTAGACAGGCGCATGATCGAGGAAAGTCTTTTTTCTATTTTTTTTTCTTAACTTGTTAGTGGTTAGCTTCATGTATTAGTGTCTGTATATTATCACAATTTGACTTGTAAGTCAAATTGTGTTAAGTCTATGTGCCATTATGCATTTACAATTACGAACTTTTAGTTATGAATATAAACTTCAGGTCTTTTAGTTAAGAACAATGGCACCAAAGAAGAGTAACGAAAGAGTGAGTACCACAGTCACCGCCAAGAAATTGGTAGAAAAAACTCTCCAAGTAGTTGTCACACCAATCACTGGCGAAACTCAAGAGAAAGAAAATAAAGAACAAGAAGAACAAGAAGAGAAAGGGCAGAAAAAGAAACCAACGAAGATCGAAAAAGAAGGCAAAAGGAAGAAAAAGAAGAGGACTAAAGTAGGTTATGGGAGATATATTTATAAGGTAATGAAGCAAGTGCATCCCAATATGGGAATATCATCAAAAGCTATGATCATATTGGACAATTTGATGGGAGACATGTTTGAGAGAATTGCCGAGGCAGCAGCAACATTGTCAAAGTATGTAGGGAGGACAACGTTGTCGTCGAGGGAGATTCAGGATGCTGTGAAGATGGTGTTTCCTGGAGAACTTGGGAAGCATGCCATTGCTGAAGGAACAAAAGCTGTAGTCAGTTATGTTACTACTGTTGCTGAAGAAAACAAGTCCAAGACTAAGTGAAGTGAACGTTAATTTATTGTAGTGCTAATTATATATAGGTTTCTAACTAGTATTTTCTGGTACAAATCCAGCTGAAGCAACTGATGTTGTCAATACAAGTTTGGAGTCCTCTAATGTTGTGAATGCAACTAGTGGGATCAATGAGTTTGAGCAGACTCAAAATCTAATAGCTGATCAGGCTTTTGCTGGTGCTCAAACAGCTAATCGACTCAGAGTTGGGCAACAGGAATTTAAGCCAGCTTATGATCCTAAAATACATACTGCTACTGTCGGAGTAACTAAGGTGGAGGAATCTAAGAAGATCACTATTTCTACTTGTAATCAATCAGATGTGGCTCATACTTCTGGAATTAAAGTGTGGTCAGTTGCATCACCCAACAAAAGGGCTTCTACAGGTAGGTCGTTACTGCAGCTCGTTACTGCAGCAGGTCGTTACTGTAGCTCGTTACTGCAGTAGGTCGTTACTGCAGTTGAGAGCTCGTTACTGCAGCTGAGAGGTCATTACTGCAGCCAAGTGATTGGCTGATATAGTTGCCCTTAAACGTACATCAACTAGGCCACCAAATACATCAGCATTACGATCCCCAATAACCTATAAGATATGGACATGAGAGAGACACAACTAGAATCCCGTACCAGGTTTAATAATCTGTAAGCCTGACATCTTAATGACTACATCCACAATTCATAGTGACAGAAAAGAAAAATACACCAGACACATGAATGCTTTTAACTTCAATAATGCAAAAAGAGATAGAGCGCTTAGACTCATACAAAAAGAGCAACCAGCTAGAGTAAAAAACTAAAGTGATAAATTTACTGCCCTTTGAATTCAAAAAATGGTACACAGCAAACTTCAGAGATGTTTCTAGCTCATGATCTATTTAACGCTTAACCCATAAATCTTGAGTTCCAGAAATCAGAAGGAATAAATTACCAAATTATGAGTTTATCATCCAAGATTGACTATACGCAAATCTTGAATAAAAATTAAAAAGTTGGGTATATTGTTACTAACTTGGTCAGCAGACAAAATCAGAGGTCATTCAGTTGAAACGGGCGATGTCGTTGTAAGCGGGACATGTGATTGTTGAGCAGCGAAGTACTCTCTCATTTTCCTCATTTCTTTCATCTCATCTTCTAAGGTAGATAAGCTCTCAATCAAGGATTTGTTTTCCTCATTCAAAGATTTATTTTCTTCTCGAGTTAAACGTAGCTCGGACAGTAATTCAGCCTTTGAAGAAGTTCCACCTTTTAAGTCTTTCACCTTCACTCCACCCCCAAAGCCAAACACATGGCTACGAGTTTGAGGTCCACAACATTTTTCTACAATCTCTATGCTAGGTAGAGATGGAGCTGCTTGAACTATTTCTTCGATTTGAGACTACAAAATATATAAAAAAAACATTTAAAATCAGAATGCACCATAATTTCAAGTAATTTACATATTCAATTTAACAAACATACATGTTTTTCCATTGCTTCAGGTTCAACAAGCTTGTTATCTTTCTTACGGGTCTCAAAGAAAATTGTTGCCAAATCTGGTGGGTTGACATCTTTTCCGCCCTTAACATCATCAAAGGCAAACATGTCAAAGAATAGCTCATAAATATTTTCTTAGGAAAATAGAAATTTTATGATAATACCTTTTGATAAATGACCTCACGAATAGGCTTGCTACCAATATAATGAAGCATCTTCAACTTAGCTCGATTTGCCGCATTCCTGTTGCTTCTCGCCTATATTTGTGAAACATTAAGATTAAATATAAGAAATTTAATAAACTTAAACATAAGTTGCTTCTAAAAAGCTTAAACTCAAACTTAGCCTCCAAGAATATCAAGTGAACAGAGAAAACAGGGCAGAGCATAGACCTTCCCTTTCATCCTAACTTGTTGCTTAAAAATAAAGATGAAAGAGGACATCAGCAATAAGCAAGGGTGAAGTAACTTGTTGCTTTAGCAAGGGTTAAACTTATATGTATTTAATCATTTATAGATACTCATGGACCATCAAATTTCAATACTCCAGATACTGCCAAGGACAAGCACCACGTGAAGTAGAAACCGACTGCTCTTTATAGACAATGACTGTAATGAATAATCTCATTTTACCAAAGCGCATCAAGACAAAGATACATCAATTTTAATAGATTATGTCATGAGATACAAAGAAAATCGAATAGAGAATATTATCAAACAAAATGAGATGACCATTCCATTGTATGAATGTTCGAACTATAGTAATTCATCATACAGGCTGGAGGTGATGTTTAACATAGTTGTTCAGTTCATCACCTTCTACCTGAACTCTCCTCTCTTCTCCCCCGTTTCATGTCCCTTAGGATTCCAACCTCAGTGTTGTACTCACAAAGACACAAAAAGAAAAAGGTTAAGCATTTGAAGTTTATATTTCAAACGGAGCCCTGTGACTCAAGGTAACTTAACATGTACCAGGGAATGGACTCTATCTGGAAGAAGATCAAAGCAGAGGGAAGGGAAGATGTAACTCTGAGTTTTGATTAAGAAAAGAGAAGCTGGAGTGGGATAGGGGTGAGATGAAGATGAAGATAAAATTAAAGGAGTAAAGCAGCCATCATGAATTTCATTTACCTTCTCAACATGCTTGAAAGTGAGAACTATTTCATCAGACGATTTCAATTTATTGGATTCCTTTCACCATTAGAAAGGTATTACATCACATGTTACACGGAACATATAGTACTTTGGGATAGAAGGAGAAATATGACGAGACACAAAAATACTAGAAAACCAAACGTCTATAGTTAAAAAAATTAAAATGAACCAAGCAGCTCAAGTTAATATAAAGATGATCTAACTTTTCAATTTCCCATGTTATGGTGCATGAGTCGTGATTCTTAAACTGAAACTACACATTGAAACACATAATTCGATAACTCAAATAGATTATTAAATCACTAGGCATACCTGAAAACCTTCTGAAGAAATATATTCCTTTAATAACCACTCTCATTCTTTCTTGTTTACTCCGTTTGGAATATTCTTAAGAGCCTGTTGGAGTGGCTTATCTTTCACATATTTTGCATGCAAGTGTCCTCTCCATTTGTTCCATAACTCTTTCATCCATGCGAAGATATGATCACGATGATCATTGTGAGCACGTAATTTTTGCCCTACATGAAAATAACTCCTAAAAATAGACCAAAATAATTTTAATTGATTTTTAAGTATTTTTCTTTATTTAGTTGCATTTCATGCATTTTTAATATTTTTAAAATCATAGAAAAACCATAAAAAAAAATATCACATTTTAATTTCATGCCACCTTAGGTTTAATTTTTATTTAGGAATTAATTACATTGAGTTAATTGTGTTATTAATCAAAAATCACAAAAACGATCATTTTTACATAGTTAGATAATTAGTTTAATTTGAATTAATTTAGGAATTTAGTTTAGGTTTTAATTAATTAAGGAAAGAAAAGAACAACAAAAAGAAGAGGGAAGTGAAAAGGCTTGGTCTTAAATTCAAATTGGCCAAACATTTGAAAAGCCCAAATTTTCCCCCCAAAACTTTCTCCAAAATATTTTTCCCCCAAAACTGCTCCCCACCCCATCACATTAAAAACACCCCACACACCCAATATAGAGGAGCGCCGCTAAGGACCCATCCCGATCCCCCGATCTTCTGAGCTAAAACGAGAGGCAACCCACCATCCTCTTCTTCTCCAATTCAACAACAACAACCTTTCCCTCTTTCACCCTCTCTTCAACCAAGCAGTAGCGGCAGAGAACAACAGAAGAGACCCCTCATCGGCTGACCTTCACCTTCTTCCCCATCAAGACCAAACCAATAGACCCCTGCCTCCTCATTTTCGATTCCAATTTCAATAGAGAACAACCAATTCAAACAGCCGCGAAAATACATACCCTGAGAGCTTCATCTTGACCAAAAGGAAAGGCAAAACCAGCTGCGAAATAGGTCGAAAACAGCTTCAAAATCAATCCAAAGTCAGCTTCGAAACAACCGTCAAAGTGAGAAGCTATTCGAGTTCATCGATTCGAGGTTCCGAGCAAATTTTCAGTAGCATTCCTCATTTTTCTTCGATGTTCCAGAGAAACAGTTTGTATTTGCCGAAGATTTTCTTAAACTATACCAAATAAACTTCACTGAAGGTCTGTCTCTTTATCTGCAATTTTATTTTTTGTTCTTATAATGCTTGTCGTGTTGTGCGTTTGTTCATGTCACCACGTTTTGATCTTTTATCCTGATTGATTATTCAATTTTCTTGAAATAATTTGTTTGCCTTGTCTCGGGTCTGTGACGGTGATTTAGAGGAATTAGCTTCTAATTTTTATTTGGCTTTGGTTTGTGAAATAACGTGCTTGGAAGATAGCCATGAAAGTATAAGGAATTTTGGTCCTCTGCTGATTTAAAGTTTAGGAAAGAAAATCAATTCAAGCCTAAGATAAATGCATTCCAGAATATCATTCAGACACCATTTGTTGGTGAGACATTCCATGCTACTAGATAAATGGTTTACATGGAGTTGATTTATTTTGAAGCTAATTGTATTGGTCTTGTCTTTCCACCTTCAAATCTGTTTCTAGAAATGTTCTTCCATGCTCTATAAATTTAATTTGGTTGTGCACTATATGTACTGTGATGCTTTTTATTAATTATATACTAGCATGAAATTGCTTTGTTCTTCCAATTATGTAGTTTGTTTAAGGGACATTCAGTATCTAAGGAACGAATTTGTTGAAAGTAAGTGGTCGTTCCTACTGATTTGTGGTACGCTCTGATTTTTTTTAGTAAAAGAGCAAATTGAGCGTATTTTCCCCCAACAAGATCAGTCCATATGTTCCAACAAATAAATTGGTGTGCTGTTAATAAATAATTCTTGACTACGGGTACGGGTCCCGTAGCGTAGTTGTGATACCTAATTAGTTTTAAATGTGAATATACGTAGTTTGCTTCAGTTGAATAAAATTCTTTAAAAGTAGAATTGAGGTGCGCCGTGCCAAATAAAATCATAAAATGCACGGCCCTCATTTAATTGATCTTGAATAATTAATCCTTAAAATTCGGGATGGTCCGTTTAGAGAATTTCACGGCCTTCCCCAAAGATAATAACACGTTAGTCGCTTTAGGCGCGTTTTTAATAATATTACCTTCTTAAATACGGGTGCACATTTATGTGACCTAAATCCAAATCTCAGCGGAGTCGAAATATGTTGACAACCACGGGTGCACTAGTGTGACGTGGTTCGAGAGGCATTTTCACGACGTTGCAATTCTTATTAAAATAAAAATAAAAGTGGTTTACGAATAAAATGCACATAAGTTAGAACATGTTTTGAAATCAGATAAAATCAAATACAACAGTTGAGCGACCGTGCTAGAACCACGGAGTCCGGGAATGCCTAACACCTTCTCCCAGGTTAACAGAATTTCTTACTCGGATTTCTAGTTTGCGGACTGTTAACAGAGTCATAGTTTCCTCGGTTCGGGATTCAATCGGTGACTTGGGACACCATTAATCTCCCAAGTGGCGACTCTGAATTGTAATAATAAATCCCGTTCCGATTGTCACTTCAAGTTGGAAATAACTCCCTTCATTATACCCTTCGCTGGGTGTAGTAGGTGAAAAAGGAGGTGTGACAATTATTCATGTCAACACTCTCAAATTTATCCTACAATAATCAAAATATGGGTTGAGTTAATGAATTAGTTCAGTTTTAGTAACTACTAATAATCATGTGATAGGAGCAACTCTCCAACAGTTATACAACAATTAAGATATAATATAGTTTCAAATGTTTTTCTATAGCAAGTAACAGTTAAATCAGTAACATTCTCCAAACGTTGGGAAATGTCTAAGACAAAAAACCATTTTAGATCTATTATGCTATGAACAACAAGTGACTAACAGTGAATGTGGAAGCAGACTTAGATGAAAGCCAAAAAATGTATTTGAATAAAGCATGACCTAACAAACACGTGAATATTTAAACTAAAAAATAAGTAATAATATTACAGAGCTTACTTTTTATGGCTTCATATATTACTTAAAAAGAAAGAACCATAGAACCTTATAGCAATAATCTCTGAACTATTTAACGATAATCACGAACTTGAGGCCAACTGCTTTGAGGGATTCTTATGATTGCGTTTCAACTACCTAAAAACAAGTCCAGAAAGTTGAACATTCGCTGAATGTTGAAAGCAGTATCTAAGCATCCTTGCGAGGGATGCTGCTATTCTAATCGCTGAAAGACAGCTCCCATCGGAGACCCGTTTCAGATCAATTACAGCAAATTGAGGCAATGGAACACTTATGCAGTAGGCACCTAAAGGTGTCCACATGTATAAGTGGCAGCTTCCAGTACATAAAACCAAACGTGTTTCTAAATAAATTGGGCATCCAGTTCTCTAATGAGGAGTTATTATCGCATGACGTTCAAACAGTTGTCACGACCCCAATCCCGGTCGTGATGGCACCCAATACAATTGCTAGGCAAGACCGACCAAACGATGTCCGAATGACCTGAAAATTTGTAGACATATCCAAAATCACCTAACGAAGCTACTGCAACTCTCGGAATTCCATTCCAACCTTCGGATCAAAATCTCACCTATCGACCGGAATTCGCCAAAATTCAAACTTCGCCAATTCAAGCCTAAATCTACATCGGACCTCCAAATTCGATTCCGATCACACTCCTAAGTCACAAATCATCCCCCGAAGCTAACCAAACCACCGAAATTCACATCCGAGCCCTGTAACCACATAGTCAACTTCCGGTTGACTTTTCCAAAACAAGCTTCCTTCTAAGAGACTATGTGCCTCATTTCCAACTAAAACCAATTCAATTCTATACGATCAACTCAAATACTGATATTGAAACATAGAACAACATAATATGGGAGAAATGGGGCGATAACTCACATGACAACGGGCCAGGTCATCACATCCTCCCCAACTTAAACAAACGCTCGTCCTCGAGTGTGCCTATAGTTGTCCTAGAAGCCAACCAAGAACTGAATAACCTTACCAGGCATATACCCGGGGTGATCCCACGTCAACCTATCTCTTATAGGTCTGACAACACAACATGACTGAAATTACCCAATCCAGTCTAGCCCATAATTCACAGAACTACTTTTCCACTTCTGAAACCATCAATACGATCAAACCTCGCACCTATACTTTGAATAGTATCGAACCAGATATAATAACCCATACTTGCAACCTCAATGAAATCACATGACATACCACATAATCCAGCACCTGAAACGATAACTTCTATTCACAGCAGCTGTCTACAACAACCATATACCGATAGAAACCTCTCAATAGCTAAATCCCCATTCCAACACTTCATATCCTATTAATGATAATTAAACACAGAGCAAACCGTAACCATTTCTCAGATCAACCATTCATGAAACCACTCCCTTTTTGACTAATACCACAGGAAATTTCCGAAATCATACTCAAAATCAGAACCTCACGTCAATACTCGGAATAAACTCGAACCTCGATATTATTCTTCCAACAAGCTGTAATCAAATCTGTTCGTGTCCATTAATGACTCCA
>MU768002.1:37547-48361 GCA_026770625.1 Nicotiana glauca
CCCTTTTCCTAACCACAAACATCTATGTATTCCTCTAGTCAAGAACTCTCCATCAGTCCTATCTAGAAGAGAAATCACTACACATTCCATGCTTCGCATGCCCATAGGCAATATATACTTCTCTAAACCACGGTAAAGCTCATCAAGAACTCTCTCTCCCAATTCCATTGCACAAGCTATATGTCAGGACTGAACCCTTCTACCCGAACCAAGCTAAGAAAGCTGTCAGAACTCAAGAGCCTTGCTGCAAAATGCCTGTAAAAGCTCATTACTTCGAACACATACAAGGAATTAATCATATCTTTACCATACCGATTCGGTCTATTATCAAGCTATTCCTTCTATCAAATTTCTCTTTTTTATTCATCATCCACTTGATATTTCTCCCTTGCTGTATCATCACAATGCCTCAATCCAGGCTCACCACAGGAGATTCGAACGTAAGACCACACTGTCTAAAATCCATAGGCCACCGAATATTCTCTCAATGCTTTCCCGAAATACTACATTCCAGAGTACTTTACTTGAAGAACTTCCTGCGAATCGGAATTCGTTACCATTACTTCCTAGATACTGATACATAGGATCCCATAATTAACATAAAAATACCACAAGCCTCGACATTCCCGATGAATAAACAGTCTGTGACCATATACACAACCTTAGACACTTGATGATTACATGCAAAAATCTCGAACACAATAAAACCATTCTTGAGAGTCATTCACTCTTACACAACTGTAAATTATCTGACTTAAAGAACATAACCACTCGTGCCTTATTAGCACTCTGACACCGAAGGATATGACCTCATTCCAATACAACGAACATCTTCCTTCTCTACACACTGAGCATTCTTTATCAACAACAGCTCAAGACATCCTATCGTCTTCACACATCTACGAAGTACCATATAACCTTTATCAAAATTTTGCTTTACTCGTGCCATCCCCGGCTCATTTTCTGAAACTAGGACTGATCCGCCAACATACCTCAAAACGAAAACAATCATAGCACATAACCGTGCGATCAGCTAATCAACAGCAACCTCCCCAACTTGGCTCGGAGCCATCTATCAGGACTCATTTAATAACCCATAATACTTTTACTCTAATGATGCCACAATATTATAGTGAGATTAAACTCAAATCATCTACTAGTTTATGAAAACACAGATCCTCGGATACTGAAATCCTCTACAAACCTCGCATTCATCCCCACATCAGCTGAGTCCACTCTCTGAAGCGACCCAAATTTTCAAATTACAACACGTACCTTTCAATTATACATGAGATCTTCTAACAATATACATATGAATCATATCCCTTAAGAACACTCCGCATGAGATAACCTACCTGCTTCGCCTCAATTTAGTATTTCAGCACACCTTCCACCATCATACACATAACACAACCATTAAGTCTTCCTGATTCTGACTCATATCGCCACACGTAGTGTACTTCACTTCCCAACTAGGAGACACAAAAATATTCTTCACGCGCCCATAACTCGGGGCTACACAACAGATCACAATAGGAAACGAACCACTTAACAACTCATCTATCATTCAGCATACTCCTTCGTCATTACCAAGTCACATAGGTACATCTTGCAGTGCTAACATACTCATCACATGGATATCCAACTGCCATTCCGGCTAATAGGGGAAATATCGAACATATAAGTTCAGAATACTTGCTCATACAATCAACACCTCGGTGCTCAAGACATAGGCAAAGATCCAGCCTCAAGTTCTCCAGACTGGCCCAACATCGAACTCACGGGATCACATCTCGCCCATCGATCGGGGAAATCACAAGCCATCAGGGCACTTATAATACCGAGCGCTCATGTGCGCATACAGACGTGTGGGAGGAATTTCAAGAGTTACATCTCAAGCTGAATCAAGTGCGCACGATAAGATTTCCAAGAAAGTGAAATTTTCCTAAAGGTTCTGCAGCCTCTCGAGGATAAATACAGACGTCATCGTACCGATCCGTGAGACTCTACTAACCGGCTCATGACTCATGAGGCCTAGTAACCTAGGCTCTGATACCAACTTGTCACTACCCCAATCCCGGTCGTGATGGCATCCAAAACAATTGCTAGGAAAGCCCGACCAAACGATGTCCGAATGACCTGAAAATTTGCAAACTTATCCAAAATCACCTAACGAAGCTACTGCAACTCTCGAAATTCCATTCCGACCCTCGTATCAAAATCTCACCTATCGACCGGAATTCGCCAAAATTCAAACTTCGCCAATTCAAGCCTAAATCTACACTGGACCTCCAAATTCGATTCCAATCACACTCCTAAGTCACAAATCATCCCCCGAAGCTAACCAAACCACTGGAATTCACATCCGAGCCCTCTAACCACATAGTCAACTTCCGATTGACTTTTCCAAAATAAGCTTCCTTCTAAGAGACTATGTGCCTCATTTCCAACTAAAACCAATTTACTTCTATCCAATCAACTCAAATACTGATATTGAAACATAGAACAACATAATATGGGGGAAACGGGGCGGTAACTCACGTGACAACGGGCCGGGTTATCACAACAGTCTAGCGAAATTAATTGCCGTTAAACTATTCAACTAAAGGCACAAATAGGAACAGCTTCTATGTCTTTTGTCCTCTTAACCAATTTAAGGGGAGTCCTGTAGGAAAAGCTTTCTGATTTTTCAATGCCAAGGACTATGAGATTCTTTCCATTGTGCTGATTGAATTTTGGACCACATAATTGACTGTAGTTCTCTCACGGGAATCTTACAGGCGACTCATAAAATTTTGACGTTTTTCAGACAATACGCTACAAACTTGAATACACTTCAGAAAATTAAATTATCAAATCAGGAATCCCAACCCAATAATCTTTCCACTGATTATATGGACGAAAAATATCAATGTTTTAATGTTCGAGAAGAAGAAGAAGAAGAAGTAGTAGTAGACAATCTGCAATCAGCAAAATAAGAAGAAGAAGAATAAGAAGTAGACAATCTACAATCAGTGAAATCAAAACTCATAGAGAAGAAAAAGAGTCTGCAATCAGCGAAATCAGAATTCAGAGAAGAAAAAGAGTATACCTTGGATTCTAAAAGGAGGAGATGAAAACTAGGGCAGACGAGTTGATCGACTTTGGCAGACCAGAACGCTAGCGACGGATCAATTAAGGCAGAGGATTTGCGGTACTATGTTTTGAGAATACGTACAGAGGTTTAATTTTGTTTTTAGAACCTTTTACTTTTTAATTTTGGCGCCTAACTTTAAGAAAATAATAGTTTTTTAATATTTTGGTATTAGATTTGGTGGTACTCTCTCCCTCTCAATTATAATTTGGGACCAGCTACTATTTTTTTTAGGGACCAGATTTATTACCTTCACAATAAAATAAATCATTAAGAACCGCAATATAATCTCGTCCTAATACATATATTATTTGCGACGGGATTATTAACCCGTCCCTAAAGGTTGGTCTTAAGTAAGGCTTTTTCTTGTAGTGCTAACTGTTACAAGTCATTGGATAGATGAGGAGTGGATAATGCAAAAACGCATTATTGCTTATAGAATAATTAATTCACGTCAACAGGTAAGTTTATTGCTAACACTGCTGCAGATATTTGTAGATATTTTTGCATTAGAGATAAAATAATGGCAATTTCTATGAATAATGCTTCTAGTAACACTAGTGCTATAGGCATACTTACAACAACACTAAATCCTGCATTTAGTAATTGTTTCCATGTGAGATGTATTTGTCATATTTACCATTTAATTGTCGGTGATGGTATAAGAATTTTAAATTTAGAAATTAAAAAGGTTAGAATGGCTCTTAATTGGCTTTTTTATTCAAACCGTAGAAGTAGACTTAGAGAGTATTTTAAAAAATGTGATGAATTTGACCTTAGAGAAAGAAAGGTTCCTAAACCTTGTCCGACTATATGGAATTATATGTACGAAAGTTTAGTAGTTGCATATGAATATATGTGAAGACCCAAAGGGTCATCATCGGATTTTTCCCTTTTTCCGCTCTTCCGAGGCCTTGAAAACCTCACTTTTAATTGCCTCGATTTGTGTGCACAGTCCGGGCGCGTAGCCGGAAAGCTTTTATGTTGAAATATGTGAAATTTGTGAAGAATTTTGATATTAATATGGCTAAAGTTGACTTCGGTCAATATTTGTAGTAAATAGACTCGGACCCATGACTTGATGGTCTCGGAGGGTCCGTAGAAAAATATGGGACTCGGGCATGTGCCCGGAGTCGAAATCCGAGGTCTAGAACACGAGTAAAAGATTTTTTCTGTTAAATTATTTTTCTGAACTTATTAAGGAAAATGAAAGTGAAAATTGATTAAAAGACTATGGTATCGGGCTCGTATTTTGGTTCCGACGCCCGTTACAGGTCTTAAATATGTGTTAAGTGCTTTCTCTGAAGTTTGGTCGAAATCGGACGTCGTTTGACGTGTTTCAGACCTAATTATCTAAAGTTAGAAGTTTAAGAAGTTTGAAATAAAAATGATGATTTTGAGGCTTGATTCATTGATTTTGATGATATTTTGGCGATTTGATTGCTCGAGTAAGTTCGTAGGATGTTATTGAGTCAGTGGGTGTGATTGGTTAGGAGCCCCGAGGGCTCGGAAGTGAATTGGAGGTGGTTCGGTGTTTTTACACTTAGGTTGGTAGCAGATTTTTTTGCAATTTTTTCCCAGTGATTCCTTCTTCGCGTCCGCGTCCTTAGGCTCGCGTTCGCGTACCTTTCCCTAGTTCCTCCATCGCGTTCGCATCCCTTGTCTCGCATTCGCGTAGAGTCATTTGACTCTGAGGATTCAACCCCTTTTTACTCTTCGCGTTCGCATATATAGCCTCGCGAACGCGTAGTGTTGCATACCCTTTCCTCGCGTTCGTGTTAGGGTCCACGCGTTCGCGTAGGACAAGTTCTGGACCCCCAGCATTTTCTTCTACGCATTCGCGTTCCCTTTCACGCATTCGCAATGTGTTGCCCAGTTTACCCTTCGCGAAAGCGGCCCCTTTCCCGCGAACGTGAAAGGCAATTTTGCCCAGTGAATTTTTAAGTCAAAAACAGAACCAGTGACGGGAAAAACATATCACTTCATGAGCTCTTCCTTCTCCAAAGTCCTAGGGCGAATTTTATAGCACTTCTTCATCAAAACTTCTTGGATAAGCATTGTTTAACTTGTTTTCTTTAGTTTCCTTCATTAATTACTAATTTCCTAGCCCTAAATCATGAATTCAAGGTAGAAATTAAGGGTTTTGGGAATTTTGGGTGATTCAACCTCGATTTGGAGTCGAATCTTAAAACAAATTATATATTTGAACTCGTAAGGTTATGAGTGACTAGGTTTTGGTCCGAGCCTCGTGTTTGGACCATGTGGGCCCGGCGTCGAATTATGGTATTTTTGGAAGAATGCTAGAAAACTCATTTCTAGGCTATGTGATTATGTTGTTGAGCCCTAATTGATATTATTGAATTAATTTTGCCTAGATACCATTGTTTCGGAGTCGTGTTTTAGAGGAAAGGCGGTATTGGAGAGTTGATTGCTATTCTTTGGACCGAGGTAAGTGTTTGGTCTAACTTTGGCTTGAGGGAATAGGAGTAGAATCTTATTTGCAAATTGCTATTTGTTGAGTACGGTGTATAGGCATGGTGACGAGTATCTATACACTGGTGTCGAGCATGACCATGAGTCCTGAATTGCTAATTTATCGAATTCTAAATTGTTTTTTATGAGGACTTGGTTGGAAATCTTTAAACACCGAGCCGGTAATTATTGAGGCTGAGCATTGATTTAAATATGCTAAGTAGAAATTGAATAAGTTTGGTTACAGCTGGATCTCCCTTGTCGGGATAGTTTATTATATTATCTTGTTCCCTTGCCGGGATTATTTTGTGTATTGTGTTGAAAGAAATGGGATCGTGTGGCACGCCGACCACTTATATATATTATGAAATAGGATCGTATGACACGCCGACCACTTATATATATTATGAAATGGGATCGTGTGGCACGCCGACCACTTATCTATTATGAAATGGGATCGGGTGGTATGCCTACCACGTGATATTATGAAATGGGAGCGAGTGGTATGCCTACCACGTGATATTATGAAATGGGAGCGAGTGGTACGCCTACCACGTGATATTATGAAATAGGATCGTGTGGCACGCCTTCCACTTATAATTATATACTATGGGATCGTGTGGCACGCCGACCACTTATATGAGTCATGGTATTGATGTAGTTTCGTTGTTATATCCGTTGATCCGTTTTCGCTGTATCCCCCGAGCATGCCCCCTTCCTAGTTTTGTTTGATGTTTTCCGTTGTTATTTCCGTTGCCTTTGTATATATATATATATATATCTGCACAGGTTGTTTTTGGTAGGTCCTGTTTAGCCACGTCACTACTTCGCCGGGGTTAGGCCAGGCACTTACCAGCACATGGGGTCGGTTGTGCTGATGCTACACTCTGTGCATCTTTTTGCACATATCCAGGAGCAGCTTTTGGACAGCAGCAGTAGGATTGCTCGGGAGCTGTCTTCGGTCCAGGGACTCAAGAGGTAGCCTAGCTGGCATTCGCAGGTCGAAGTCCCTCCTACATTTTAGTTTGTTTTCTTTGTTTCGAGACAAACAGTATGTAATTTCATTTTAGACTTGTTTTTAGTACTCTATAGAAGTCCGTGAGCTAATGACACCAGATTTTGGGTAGAGATTCATCTTAAACTTCCGCATTTTGATTTCAGTGTTATAAGCTTAAAGTCTTCCGCTTTTATTTAATTATTTTCGTATGTTTATATTGTTGAGAAAATATCAGAGAATGTTTACTGTTTGGCTGGCCTAGCTCCGTTAGTAGGCGCCATCACGACTCCCGATGGTGGGAAATCTGGGTCATGACACAAGTTGGTATCAGAGCTCTAGGTTGCATAGGTCTCGCTACTCATGGACAAACTTGGTAGAGTCTGAGGGAGCATTACAGAGACGTATGTATTTATCCCCAGAGGCTATGGAGTTAGGAAAGGTTTCGCTTTTGTTCTTTCTTGTCGTGCGATTTTGTTTCTCAAATACTGATTGTCTTTCTACTCTGTTCTTTCGCAGATGGCAAAAACACGTGCTTTCTTTTCTACCGCGCAGCAACCCGAGCCCTCAGCAGCAACTCCTACAAGGGGCAGAGGCTGACGCAGGGGCAGATCTCAGCCCCGGGAGGCAATCCCATAGGTGGAGCCTCATATTGACTATGATGAGAAGGTTTCAGCCCCAACAGCTCCAGTGGGCCTAGCTCAGGTCCCAGGAGGGGTCATGGTCACCCCAGATCTTCAGGATGCTCTAGTCAGAGTGGCAGGCTTTATGGAGAGTGTCACTAGAGCGGGTTTGCTGCCAGTAGCACCAGCCACTTCTCAGGCTGGAGGAGGGGTTCAGACTCCTGCTACATGTACGCCGGAGTAGGTAGCTCCCCAGACTCATGTCCCAGTGGTTCAGCCAGCTGTGGCAGCTCATCTAGGTATTACAGGTCAGGCCGATGATGGAGCGGCTATGTCTTCGGATGCTTTGTGGAGACTTGATCGGTTCTCCAAGCTCTTCACCACCACATTCAGCGGTGCTTCATCAGAGGATCTACAGGATTTCTTATTCAGTTGTCATGAGATCCTTAGGACCATGGGTATAGTGGAGACCAATAGGGTTGATTTTTCCACCTACCGGCTTGCAGGATCCGCCAAAACTTGGTTGGGGGATTTTTGCCTATCTAGACCAGCAGGGTCTCCAGCTTTGACATGGGATCAGTTTGCGGAGTTAGAGCGCCTACAGTAGGGCTCCATGACATTTACACAGTATGAGACTCGATTTGTTGACTTGGCACGCCATGCGATTTTGATACTCCCCACAGAGCGAGAGAGGGTCCGGAGATTTATTGATGGACTGATTCAGCCGATCCGTCTCCAGATGGCTATGGGAGTTGGTAATGATATTTCCTTTCAGGAGGCGGCCAATGCGGCCTGCAGAGTTGAGATGGCCCTCTCACGGGGAGGTGGTCAGATGTCGAATAAGAGGCCTCGTTATTCTGGTAGGTTCAGTGGTACCTCGTCTGGAGGTAGGGATTCCTATGGTAGAGGTCATTCACCGAGGCCCTTTCAGTCAGCTCTTCAAGTTTCTCATGGTACTTTCGGTGGCCGTGGCTCTCAGTCGCAGTACTATGACCAGCAGCTTTTCAGTTCACCATCAGCACCTATCAGCGTGCCACCACTCCGTTATTCTCAGCAGCCAAGGGCTTGTTACACTTGTGGCGACACGAGACATATTGCCAGGTATTGCCCTAGAGCTTCTGACAGCTCTCAGTAGCAGGGTTCTCGTCCTATGATTCTGGCGTCAGGTGATCCACAGACTGCCCAGCCAGCTAGAGGTGGGGGCAGGGACCATAGAGGTGGAGGTAGAGACCGTAGAGGTGGAGCTCGGACCAGAAGAGATAGAGGTCATCCAGTAGCCGATCGTCCTAGAGACATGGTTCAGGGAGGTGGGGCCCAGCCCCAGTATTATGCCTTGCCAGCCAGACCATAGGCTGAGTCTTCAGATACTATTATTACAGGTACTATTCTAGTCTGTGACATGGATGCTTCAGTGCTATTTGACCCTGGGCCTACGTATTCATATGTGTCATCTTATTTTGCACCCTACATGGCTATGCCTAGTGATGTTTTGGGTATTCCTGTATATGTATCTACACTAGTGGAAGATTCTATAGTGGTCGACCGAGTTTATCATTCCTGTGTAGTAGTATTTTAGGGTCTTGATACCCGAGTTGATTTATTGCTTTTAGATATGGTGGATTTTGATGTTATACTGGGGATGGATTGGTTGTCCCCGTATCATGCTATCTTGGATTGTCACGCCAAGACCGTGACTTTTGCCTTGCCAGATTTGCCCCGATTGGAGTGGAGAGGGACCCCAACACGTGCCACCTGCAGTGTTATTTCATATGTTAAGGCTCGACGCATGGTCGAGAAGGGGTGTTTAGCTTATTTGGCATATGTTCGTGATTCCAGCACAGAGGTTCCTTCTATTGATTCTGTTCCTATTTTTCGACAAGTTCCCAGAGGTTTTCCCTTCAGACCTGCCGGGTATGCCGCCTGACAGGGATATTGATTTTTGTATTGATCTAGCCCCGGGCACGCAGCCCATTTCTATCCCGCCGTATCGCATGGCCCCGCCAGAGTTAAAGGACCAGTTGCAAGATTTGCTAGAGAAGGGTTTTATCAGGCCTAGTGTTTCTCCTTGGGGCGCGCCGGTGCTATTTGTGAAGAAAAAGGATGGATCGATGAGGATGTGCATTGATTACCGGTAATTGAACAAGGTGACGATAAAGAACAAGTATCCGCTACCAAAGATTGATGATTTGTTTGACCAGCTTCATGGTGCGAAGGTATTTTCAAAAATAGACTTGAGATCTAGCTACCATCAGCTGAGGATTAGGGCGTCTGATGTCCCTAAGACGACATTTCACACTCAGTATGGGCATTATGAGTTTTTGGTCATGTCATTCGGGTTGACCAATGCCCCAGTAGCATTTATGGAGTTGATGAACCGAGTATTCAGGCCTTATCTAGACTTATGGAGTTGATGAACCGAGTATTCAGGCCTTATCTAGACTTGTTCGTGATAGTCTTTATTGATGATATTCTGGTGTACTCCCGCAGCCAGGAGGAGCACGAGCAGCACTTCAGAGTGGTTCTTCAGACTCTGAAGGATAGTCAGCTGTATGCTAAGTTCTCAAAGTGCGAGTTCTGGTTGAGTTCGGTTGCATTTCTGGGTCATGTTGTATCAGTAGAGGGTATTCAGGTGGACCCGAAGAAGATTGAGGCAGTCAAGAATTGGCCCCGACCAGCTTCAGTGACCGAGATTCGAAGTTTCTTGGGGTTAGCAGGTTATTACCATCGGTTCGTGGAGAGGTTTTCATCTATAGCAGCCCCGATGACCAGGTTGACCCAGAAGGGTGCCCATTTCAGGTGGTCACACGAGTGCGAGGAGAGCTTTCAGAAGCTCAAGACAGCTCTGACTATGGCACCGATATTGGTTTTGCCCACAGGCTCAGGGCCTTATATAGTTTATTGTGATGCTTCTCGTATTGGGCTTGGTGCAATATTAATGCAGGGCGGTAGAGTCATAGCTTATGCTTCGAGGCAATTAAAGATCCACGAGAAGAACTATCCAGTCCATGATTTAGAGTTGGCAGCCATTGTTCACGCTTTGAAGATTTGGAGGCATTATCTATATGGTGTGACGTGTGAGGTGTACACGGATCACAAGAGCCTTCAGTACTTGTTCAAGCAAAAGGAGTTGAATTTGAGGCAGAGGAGTGGTTGGAGTTGTTGAAAGATTATGATGTTACTATTTTATACCACCCGGGGAGAGCCAATGTGGTGGCCGATGCATTGAGTAGGAAGTCCGCCAGCATGGGTGGTCTTGCTTATGTTCCGGTCAGCTAGAGACCGCTTGCTCTGTATATTCAGGCTTTGGCCAATCAGCTGGTGAGGTTGGACATTTCTGAGCCTAGTAGAGTGTTAGCTTGCACGGTCACTCGTTCTTCATTATTGGAGCGTATCCGTGATCGGCAATTTGATGATCTCCATTTGTGTGTCCTGAGAGACACGGTGCAGCGTGGAGGTGCCACGAAGGTGAATTTAGATGATGATGTTGTTTTGAGATTGTAGGGGTGAGTTTTTGTGCCCAATGTTGATGGAGTCGAGAGTTGATCTTAGTGGAGGCCCATAGTTCACGATATTCTATTCACCCGGGTGCCGC
>MU768002.1:63924-74711 GCA_026770625.1 Nicotiana glauca
TTATAGGTTAGGGAAAGTTGTGGATATTTATACAATGCAATAGAGTGAGACTAGACAGTTAGGACTTAGTCCTTGGATGCTACTGCTCAGATACTGACGCAGGGCGTGATCGGGTAGATATTATTATACCTTGCATCCTTTTCGTATTTTCTTAGATTTCATATATTGCTGTTAGTTGTGTTACTTTATGTTATGTATATTATTTTATGTTATTGTATTATGAGTTTATTGATAGTACTAATATATCTCCACTTGTTGCTTTCTTGAGTCGAGAGTCTCCTGGAAATAACCTCTCTGTCTCTCGGGGTAGGGGTAAGGTCTGCGTACATATTACCCTCCCCAGACCCCACTTGTGGGATCATACTAGGATGTTGTTGTTGTTATCGTTGTAACTTGTTTTGGTACAAAATTGAGGTAAGTGGGTTGAATGAAGACAGGGTTAATCTGGGAGATATTCACATTAAATAGATCATTAGTTATGTATGAAGAATGATTAAATTTAAAATCACACATTACACATATAACCATGCTAATTGAACAATTAGATTCGTTAGGGAAACTTAACTATTCATGCAAAATATATGAGTGATGTAAGATATTAACCCCATAAATTTAAATAGGACCAACTCAGATGGAGAGTAAACTGTTAATTTAAGATAGGTAAATATCACTTTTATAAACTCTAGTTTCATTCAATCAACATGTAACTCAGTTGGAGAGTTAATACAAGTAATGAAATAACTAGAGGCAAAACTACAGTAATCATCTATAATGAATTTATCCGATGTGGAAGAAGACCTATGTCAACTTATAAATTTATTATATTACTATAGAACCCGTTTAATATAGGGTTAAGGGCTTAAAATCCCGTATTTTGCAATTTGGTCTCTTAAGTTTACACATCCTGCCACGGTCCTACCGCGGTTACGTCAGGACCGCGACCAGAGTGGCCTGCAGAATCTGCAGCAGTATTCTACCGTAGTCTTACCGCGGTTACACCCGGACCACAGCCGTTTAATACGTGATTTCAGAGAAAACGTGTTCAGACAGAATTAATCCAAATTTCTGTATATTAATCCAAAATTACAGAATTAATTTCATACATGCATCTTGAATAGCAAATTTCGATGGGAAAAGAAACATTCATGCAAAGTATATTATATAATACAAGAATTATACAATCCAAAAAGAAACAGAACCAACTCAGATGGAGAGCAAACTGTTATTTTTGGTCAATTGTATATAACTATTTAATATAAAAATTTCAAACGCACTACTCACACATATTTATGCACCTTGAATAGCAAATTTCGATGGGAAAAGAACTACTCATGCAACATATACATGTAATGCTAGATTATTCATTCAAATGAATTAAAATAGACCCAACTCAGATGGAGGGTATACTGTTAATTTAAGTCAAGTAAACATCATAATTAATAACTCTAGTTCCATTGATCCAACATGTATATTCAGATGGAGATTAAGTACATGATATCAATAGCTAGTATTTCACCTAGTGAGCTTATAATAAATTTATCCGATATGGAGGAAGACCTAAAGTCAACACATAAATTTACACACTTGAAATTAATGGTGGAAGAGCATAATATATTTCTATCACCACTTAAGTATGATTGCATTATAATTACAAAATTGATTCAACGTGTAAATTCAGATGGAGAGTCAATACATGTTATCAACTACTAGTAATTATACTCAGTAAGTTCATAATAAATTTATCCGATATGGAGGAAGACCTAAAGTCGACGCGTAAATTTGTTATCTTACTATAATGAATAGTAGAGACCATAGGGGTTAGTTCCAATCACCACTTGATCACAACCATGAAATTTTCTCTAAGGATTAAGTTCCAAAATTCACAAAATGCTCAAAAAACCCATGTTGATAGTCATGAAATACTAAATTAATGTTATTCACTGCATACAACAAGTATTATTTATCGGGATTTTCCGATAGACCTACCAAAATTCAGGTCAATTGGAGATCATAAAAGTCATGATCTTCAAAACAACAACCAAATTTGAAAAGCTACCATTTAAGCATTTTTAGGAATTTAAATTATGGCATACATTACAACCATATATCAGTTTATGTAAAATAAACATGTGTCATCATGTTTCAAATTTAACAAAGTAAGACTGACATATAAGGAATGAATTTTCATATCTAAATAAGATTTTAATCCCACAAACTGCCAAAAAAAATTCATCTAAATGAGTTTGAACTACCGAAATACGACATAATTCGCTGAGCAGTGAGTATTTCTTATCAGGTTATTTTCGATTATCCCACCAAATTTCAAGTCAATTGGAGATGGTGATCACCAAAACTAGACCAAATTCGAATAGGAGAATTTAAGATTCAACCATTGTGATTTACATTCTTTCCATATATCATATTAAATTAAATCATCCTGTGTAATCAGTTTCTAGATTTAACACAAATAAAACCGATACATAAAGAATAATTTTTCTTATTTAAAGCTTATTTAATCTAATAAACTGCTTAAAGCCCCATCTAAAAGACCTCGAAACACCAGAAAATAACGTGATTCACTACATAGCAGTGAGTGTTTCTCACCAAGTCGTTTTCAATGGACCTACCTAATTTAAGGTCAATTGGAGTTCGTCAAAATCATGACATCCAAATCTATGACCAAATTCGGAGAATAACCATTTTAGGCATTTTCATGGATTACAATAAATATGATCATACTTCCTTTCTCCTGATAATTATTCCATGAGCACAAGACATGCATTATGTCCTTCCTTTTGTGTATGGTACATAAAATCACCTCTTACATCAAATTTTTCTCCCTTTCTATACATATGAGAATGCAAGATATTACTTTTCATCCTTCTGAATGAAATCCTTAATATCTATTCTCATGAATAAATTTAGTATTACCGGTACTTAATGGCAAATCCCCCTTTTTAGTAGATAAAAACTCCACCACTAGGGCACACTTATCCGGGACAACTCATACATGGTACCATTGAGAATATTCAATGACATCAAGTGAATTAACCACTTCAGTGGATCCAATTTATTCGTCATAATTCTCAATTCATGTATTGACATAATTGCACATGTATAAAATTATCAAAAATTTTCAATGATTCCAAATAAATAAACCACTTAAGTGGTACCTATTTATTAATCATAAAAAATCTTAATCTATAATATTATATACACACGCAAAGAAGATATGCCCATATAATTATTCAACAAAGAGAAGATTTATTTGGTTAAACGCTTCCGAGGGTGATGGTCGAAAGCAGAAACCTAAAGTTTCGTAAAAGATGATAATTATTTGATTTTAAAAATCTCAATCACAAGAAAAGGCATTTTTGAAATAATCGAAAACAATAGGTTGATACCCACTAGGCAATTTTACAATTCAACCGCCGCCCAGAAACCGTAACATTGTTCCCATTATTCTTGGTTTTCAATCAAAATCAAACATGGAAAGGTTATAATGAGTTGCCCAAGCCAATTAACCAAACCGTTCGATTTTTTCTAGTAATCTTTATATACAAATTGGTGTTGAATACTACTCCTCCGCCAATAAAGGCAATACATCGGCGGCCTATCTAAGTTCAACCATTATTGTCCATCGGCTGCTATTACATCCAATATCAGTGGCTGTCACCGCCATTAAAATTTTACAAATTGTCATTGTTATTGAGTTGTATTTCAGTTTAAGAAAACCTCAAACATACATTCTCACGCATAACCATAATTGTATAGTGCCGCTATTGACAACAACTCAACAAATAATCAAACAAATTTGATAAAACCGAACTTAGGTTAAAACAACATATTCATATACATAATCGAACACATATACAAATATACACCATGTTATCTAGTTAGATGAAAGTAGGCTCTGATACCAATTGTTGGAAAACAGTTATGAACAGCGGAAGCAAATAGCCAGGATCACTTGCATGTAATATAGACAACACATAATCACATATTTTAATTGACCATAAAATCAATACTTATCTATTGAAACGTGACCATGATCGCGAGAAGGGCCTCCAAGCAAGAGCGAAAACGTCCACGGGATCATCTTCCAATTCCAATCTTCCAGTTCCACAGTCTTCTGCTGTGTGACCCGAATAATGACCGAAATAAGCGAAACTCGTGTGGGCGAGTTTCTCCTAGGAAAACTATATATTAAGACCATAGCCTCCTTATGGAATAAGACCTCTTTATATATCCACAAGTTTTAGGGTTTAAAGCCTTTTCCTAAACCTGTCGGGTCTTACTTTTCCACCAAGAAATATAATTTCATTTAATTCCTAATTATTCGGTCACAGCAGAGACCGCAATATTTAATTAATGAGGTTTAGTATTATGGGCTTAATTCGAAAGATTCGAATTAATACTACCATAATAAATTACGAATTATTCCACTAAAAATTCGTAACTGCACTCCTCAATTCAATTTCGAAATTCTTCCACTAAATATTATTTAACTCCACATGTTAAGATTCATATACTAATCGAATAAATTAAATTACTGACAATTTAATTTATTGATTGTTTCCTTTAGACCTTCGCTTAACTTATTTCATGTGACGGATACAAAATCCACCTGCAGGGTTTACATATGAAAATTTATAAGCTTTCATAAAGGTGTATCATCAATCTATAGACCGAGACATAGATTCCATCAACTAATTATTACTTCACCAATGTATATCATCATTGTCCAATTTACCAGGCATATTGACCCACAAAAGAATCTTGCCTTTTAGTAAATCAAAACAATAAATAATATACACAACTAATAATAATTATATCAAGATTAAGAGTATAAGTACATTTAATGGCTAGAGAATTTATTTTATTAAGTCAGTATAAAATACATATCTCTACTTGGTCCGTTCAATACATACAAAATGTACTAGCACAAGAAGTCGGAATTAAACCATTCTCATAATCAAGACAAATTATATTTAATCTTGTGCTACAACCATTCCTGATGGGTTGTCCAATTCCATCACTAGATTGTGAACATGATCTTTATCCTTATAAAAATCGATGATTTAATCTTCCTTGTATAAGCTAAACTCTATATACTAAATCATCTACTATATAAGTAACGGACACAAACGAATATATGATCTATTTAAAACTTTATTAAAATCGAATAGACAATTGTTCCATAATAAATACTATATCCAAACCAAAATTCATGGTTAATAGTATATATCCCAACAGAAATTGGGTAGACCTTGAAGGGAATATTGTTAAAGAGGGCAAATAAATGTTTACCACCAGATGACATTCAATGAAGAATATCCCTCATTATTAAATCTATAATCTGTTATAGAGAATTTTGGCATTCATAATCTGCCATTATATGTTCATCAATTTTTCCCATTATTATCATTTAAGAGGGGCTTGATACTAGAACCTTGTTCCCTAGGTGTCACGACCAAAATCCACTAAGAATCGTGATGGCTCCAGACATCGCTGTCAGGCAAGCCAATCATAAATACATAATAAGATTCTCGTTTTAAATATTTCTGAAATCACTTCTTTTATACGTTTAAATAATACATAGTAAATTCTACTGAAATTAAAAAAAATGAAACATTTAGCAGTTTTTAAAATTTTCGAATAAACCCATAAACATTCCAGAACCCCGTGTTACAAGTGCATGAGCTATTTCTAGGAAGCAATACAATGCAACAACTGTCCGAAATACAATGGACAGAAAGTAAATACAATACGCTGAAACAAACTATACTAGCTGCGAGTCGCCTCGAAAAATGCAGCTCACCTAGTCCCCGTATCATCCACGCTGCTACGCCCAGTAGGCCACTAGAAATACATGTGCCTGTGCAACAAAATGCACAGCAAGTGTAGTATGAGTACGAAAATAACGTGTACCCAATGAGTATCCTGTCTAATCTCGAAGAAGTAGAGACGAGAGGTCAACTTCGACTCTTACTAATGGTCCAATAATATTATATCAATAATATGTTAAATCGTAGATTTTTATAGACATGATTTTAATCCAATAGAATGAAGCAAGTAAATAATTATTTCTTTTATAGGAAACTTTTCAAATTCCTTTTCATCATTTATACAAATATTCTCAAGCCGGAAAGATGCTATAACAACTTTAGTAAGTCCAAGGCAAGCAATACAAGCATGCGCAAATCATGCCGAGGACGTACAGCCCGATCCAAAAATATTTAAATTGTGCACTGCCAGAGGGTCAAATGGCGCGAACCATAGATGCATCTATTTAATCTACCGAGGCGTTCGGCCCGTTCTAGAATTTAAACACACATAGACAGTCAATCAAGAAGTCCTCAGGAAATAATTATCTGAAGAAAACTAATTCTCTTTTAATAATTTAGAAAAATAAAGTTTAATTATTTTTAGAAATTCATTTATCAATTCAGTAGAATTGAAGCAGTTCAACTGTCAATAAGGTTACAGATATTCCAAGTACAACATGCTTTTAGGTCCTAGACTATCCGGTCTTAAACATAATAGTAGCTACGCATGGACTCTCGTCACCTCGTGCATACGAAGCGTCCATAAATAGGAGCACATATCCAATTAATTCATCTATGGGGACAATTCCCTTTTACAAGGTTAGAAAGGAGACTTACCTCGCTCCGAAGATCCATAACCGACATTCCATGCCCTTTCGAAGACTCGAATCGATGCTAAACGCTCCAAAGCTAGCCAGTAATTATGAAAATCCTTTGATATAGGCTTAATTACTCATTACAATCCAATTTATAAAAATTCCTAACCCCGATAGAAAAGTTGAAAAATCGCCCTCGGGACCACGTGCATGGATTCCGAAATTTTTTGAATATAAACTTTAGCCATAATCTCACAAACTCAAATATATAATTTTTTCTCAATTTCAGACCTAAATCGTGGTCAAATTCCAAGAAAATCAATTTTCTAGGTTTTCCTCAAACCCCCAAATTTCTACCAATTTACATGCTAAAATTCATACATAATTGATATATTTAACTCAAGATAGGTGGGATTAGCTTACCTTATTATTGATGTTGAAAATACCCTCTTGAAACCTCCAAGGATCGCCCAAGCCAAGAGAAAATGAGAGAAAATGGCCAAATCTCGATTTTTAAAACAATCACTGCCTCCAGCTCTTTCCATACCTGCGGTCTCTTTACCACTTCTGCGGTTCCATAGGTGCGAGACCAAATGCCGCTTCTACATTCCGGGGCTCCCCAGCCTATTCTGCTTCTGCGCCCTCTCTATCACAGATGCGGTCCCGTATCTGCGGCAAAATGACCGCATCTGCGGCAAAATGACCGCATCTGCGGTCCCAGCTCTCTTCCGCCAATACCGCATCTGTGACCACAAGGCCGCTTCTGCGGCTCCGCACCTACGACCCTAGTCTCGCAAGTGTGGTTACACCATCAACCAGCAACTTCAGCTCTTCTTCAAACTCCAAATTTGATTCGTTAACCACCCGGAATCCAACCGAGGCCCCCGGGACCCCAACCAATCATACCAACCAGTCCCAAAATACATTATAGACTTGATCGAGACCTCAAATCACATCAGACAATACTAAAATCATGAATCGACCTCCAATCGAAGCTTTATGAACTTTAGAATTTCAAACTTCTACTTTCGATGTTTAAACCTAACAAATCATGTCCAATTGACTTCAAATTTTGTACATAAGTTATATTCGATGTTTTGGACATGCTCCAACTTTCAGAATTGGAATCCGACCCCAATATCAAAATGACAAACTCTCGGTCAAACTTCTCAAAACCTTCAATTTTCTATCTTTAGCCAAATGACTTCAAAATGACCTACGGATCTCTGAATTCACTTCCGATTGTCCTCCCAACTCCAGAATTACTATACGAAGTTATTACTAGACTCAAAATCCCAAATAGACATCGATAACACTAAAACGCACTTCAACCCAAACTTATAAAATTTCTTCCAAAATGCTAACTTCCACAATAGGCACCAAAACGCTCCCGGGTCATCCAAAACCTAATCCGGGCATACGCCCAAGTCTGAAATTATCATAGAACCTACTGGAACCTTCAAATTCTGATTCAGAGGTTGTTTACTCTAAAATCCAATCTTAGTTAATTCTTTCGACTTAAAGCTTTCGAAATGAGAATTCTGTTTCCAAATCAACTCCGAACTTCCCAAAATTCAATTTCGACCACGCGTACAAGTCATAATACCTGAAATGAAGATGATCATGGCCTCAAACTGCTGAGCGCACTCTAGAGCTCAAAATGGCCGGTCGGGTCGTTACATTAGGTTTATCTATAAATAGTAACTTCAACAACAAAGTAAGAGACAAAATTTTTGACAAAATTATTCTACACATTGTTCCAAGCTAAATAATACTTTATTTTTTGTCTATCAATATTCTTATTAATGCCTTTGAAAGCCTTGCTCTCGGAACCAAGGTGTTCTGTAATGACCCAGCCGATTGGTTTGAGTTTTATAGCCCTATCCCCTATTTACTGCTTATTCTGTGTTCAAATATGATTATGTGACTTGTCGGGGAGGTTTCAAATTTAATTGGAATACTTAGTTCCAAGATTTAAAGCTTAAGTTGAAATATTTGGTCGGATGGAATTTTGATGGTTCCAACAACTCTGCATGGTGATTTCGGACTTAGGTGTGTGTCCGGATATTATTTTGAAGTCCATAGCTAAATTTGGCTTGAAATAGGAAAATAGGAAATTAATTTTGGAAGTTTGATCGATAGTTGATTTTTTGATATCAGGATCGAATCCGATTTTGGAAATTGAAATAGGTTAATTATTTTATTTATGACTTGTGTGCAAAATTTGAGGTCATTCGGATTCGATTTATTAGGTTTCAGCATTGAATGTAGAAGTTTAAATTTCTTAGTTTCATTAAGCTTGAATTGGTGTGTTATTCATATTTTTAAAGTTGTTTGATGTGATTTGAGGCCTTGACTAAGTTCATACGATATTTTAGGACTTGTTGGTATTTTTGGTTAAGGTTCCGAGGGCCTCGGGTGAAGTTCGGACAGTTAATAGATCAAATTTGGAGTTAGAACAAAGCTGGAATATTTCTGCCTATTGATGCGATCGCACCTGCAAAACATATCTCGCAGATGCGAGCCTGGAAAGCGCAGAAGAGGGTAGGGTTTGATGAGGCAGTTTGCGTAGGTGTGAGAGTTTTGCCGCACCTGCGAGGTCGTAGATGCGGGTGATTGACAGCAAAAACGGAAAAGGAACATCTGGGACTCATTGCAGAAGCGAACAACTTCTTCCCATAAGCGAGTTTGCTAAAATAGGCTTTTGTCCGCAGGTGCTAAGGCAGTCGCAAAAGCGAAAGATTACCGCGGAAGCGGTTGCGCAGTAGCGGTTAAAATATCCGCACAAGAGAAACCTCTAGGTAGTGTACAAAATAGAGGAGTTTGAGATATTCTCATTTTTGGAACATTTCAAACACGGGTTGAGGCGAATTTTCAGAGGAAATTCATGGGAAAACTTGTGGTAAGTCACTTGTAATTATTGTTAGTCAAATATTGGATTATCATTGAGTATTTCGACTAGATTACGT
The DNA here is from genome assembly GCA_026770625.1 of Nicotiana glauca. NCBI lineage: Eukaryota > Viridiplantae > Streptophyta > Magnoliopsida > Solanales > Solanaceae > Nicotiana > Nicotiana glauca. Next base: position 73,537 of record MU768002.1, read on the forward strand.
GTTTTTGAGGTGAAAATCAAAGATTTGGACCAAGTGATTTGAAAATACAATTTGAGAATTTAGAGATCGAGTTGATGTCAGAATTTGGTAAAAATTTTATTGTTAGACTCGTGCTTGAATGGGCGTTCATATTTTGTAACTTTTATCGGGTTCCGAGATGTGGGTTCCATTGGTGCTTTTTGAGTATAATTTTGACTTTTGTTGGAAAATTAGTATTTTCATATGGAATTAATTTCTACAATTTATATTGGCTGAATCGAATTAATTAAGACTAGATTCGAGGAGTTCAAAGACCGATTCACCAGGCTAAGGCGCACTGGAATAAAGAATTTCACTATTTGAGGTAAGTATCACATTTAAATCCAGTTAAGCTCTAGTTGCCTAAATTGTTGTGATAGCCACGTGTTTTTGGGTGCGCACATGTGTGGGGATAGTCCCATGTGCAGGAGCCGGAATTGTGTATTTATGTTTGGGTTCTGATCGGACTCCTATAAACCTAGAAATGACTGTTAAGCTTCGAACTTCGATAATTAATATGTGGTAACAAATTACGTGATCTAATTAAACCATGATGTGGTTACTCAAAAGTTAAAAACCCCGGAACAAACTTGATACATGCTTTTCATTGATGAAATTTTCGGATTTATTATGATAGCACACTTTGCATATGCCAATACTTTAGCATGTCATTTATACCATTCCAGGGACATGAGGGTCTTACTTCATCCATTATATATACATGTACCCTTGCTTTGTTGCTATTGCATGATACTTTGTCACGTGAGTTGTCCGTGCATATCCATATACTGATACTTTAGCACGTGAGTTATCCGTGAAACACGTGAGTTGTTCGTACGAATTGATATTATTGACATGGTGAGTTGTACGTGCAGATTCTATTGTTAGCACATGAGTTACCCGTGCAGCACATGAGTTGTCTGTGCTGTAAGCACGTGATTTTTGCCCTACATGAAAATAACTCCTAAAAATAGACAAAAATAATTTTAATTGATTTTTAGGTGTTTTTCTTTATTTAGTTACATTTCAAACATTTTTTTTTACATTTAAAAAAAAAAAGAATCATCATAAAAATAAAAAATAAAAAAAAACATAAAAAATGTCACATTTTAATTTCATGCCACCTTAGGTTTAATTTGCATTTAGGAATTAATTAC
>MU768007.1:0-12879 GCA_026770625.1 Nicotiana glauca
AGTACCATATAACCTTTATCAAAATTTTGCTTTACTCGTGCCATCCTCGGCTCAATTTCTCCAACCAGAACTGATATGCCAGCATTCCTCGAGAAGGAACCAACATAGCGCATAACCGTGCAATCAGCTAATCAACAACAAACTCCCCAACTTGGCTCGAAGCCATCTATCAGGACACATTTAATAACCCATAATACTTTTACTCCAAAGATACCACAATATTATAGTGAGATTAAACTCAAATCATCTACAAGTTTATGAAAACACAGATCCTCGGATATTGAAATCCTCTACAAACCTCGCATTCATCCCCACATGTGGAGTCCACTCTCTGAAGCGACCAAAATTTTCAAATTACAACTCGTACCTTTCAATTACACATGAGATCTTCTAACAATATACATAAGAATCATACCCCTTAAGAACACTCTGCAGGAGATAACCCACATGCTTCGCCTTAATTTAGTATTTCAGCACACCTTCCACCATCTTACACATAACACATCAATTAAGTCTTCCTGATTCTGAACTCATATTCCCACACGTAGTGTACTTCACTTCCCAACTAGGAGACACGAAAATATTCTTCACGCGCCCATAACTCGGGGCTACACAACATATTACAATAGGAATCGAACCACATAACAGTTCATCTATTATCCCGCAGAATCCTTCGTCACTACCAAGACATATAATAACATCTCATCACATGAATACCAAACCTCCATTCCAGCTAATAGGGACAATATCGAACATATAAGTTCAGAACACTTACTCACATAATCAGCACCTCAATGCTCAGGACATAGGCAAGACCCGTCCTCAAGTCCTCCAGACTGACCCAACATCGAACTCACGGGATCACATCTCGCCCCTCGATCGGGGAATCACAAGCCATCAGGGCACTTATAATACCGAGCGCTCATGTACACATACAGACATGTTGAAGGAATTTCAAGAGTTATATCTCAAGCTGAATCAAGTACGCATGATAAGAATTCCAAGAAAGTGAAGTTTTTCCTAAAAGGTTCTGCAGCCTCTCGAGGATAAATACAAATGTCTCAGTACCGATCCACGAGACTCTACTAACCGGTTCATGACTCATGAGGCCTAGTAACCTAGGCTCTGATACCAACTTGTCACGACCCCAATCTCGGTCGTGATAGCGCCCAACATAACTGCTAGGCAAGCCCAACCATTTACACTCTCAACCCGAACATGAAGCTCAAAACCAGTCATTTGAATGTCATTATCAACAATAAAGCTAATAATTTTAATTTATAGATAGATATAAGCCAAATATCAAGATAATGTTGAATACACTCCCAAAGACCTGGGGGTCATGAGTCTATAGCCTCTAACAATACAGTGTAATAAGACTCCAATAATACATAGTTTCAAAAGCTACGGAAAGATAATAAAAAGGGATAGGGGAGGAGTCGGGTCCTGTGGATGTCAGGCAGCTACCTCGACAACTCCAAATAAACTCTGAAACAGCAAATAGCTCAAACTATGCTCCCGGGACACCTGAATCTGCACACGTGGTGTAGGGAGTAAAATAAGTACTTCCAACTCAGTGGTAATAAGTGTAAATAATAACTGAGCAGTAAGAAATCACGTAAGAACACTCCATCATGCTATATAGTACAGTACAACCTTTTGAACAAAATAGTAAAACCGTGAAAATCCTTTAGAAACATCTAGCTCAGTTTAAAAATCTCTTTTGAAAATATTCTTTTTCCAACATTAAGCATATGAATGCGATATCAGGTAGTGCAAGTCCGCACACAAGTCAGCCCCTCGGGCACAACACTCTATTTACAAATAACACCAAGGTATCTGGTACACAGTGCAAGAAATATCATGGATGTCAATGATGTGAGAGTGCTAAATTTCATGCCACATAGTACAAGCAGGAATCAATGCGTGAATGCAATGCAATGCACATGACCGCTGCGGCGTACATCCCGATCCATTTGGGTACCCGCACTCACTGTGGGGGTTCAGACTCCGGAGGGGCTCCTACAGCCCAAGCGTATTATCATCGTAGCATTTGCTGCGGCGTATAACCCGATCCACAATCAGTCCAATTATATGCATGTAAGCTACACGGGTACAGTCAAACTTACCAATTTCAGTACCAATTATCAGAAATTATAAATTAAGTGGTTAGAACCTTAGAATTTGCTAGCCATTTCCAGACAGTGTTTAACTCAGGACTGATATCATGAAAACATGCTAAACACCATGGAAATAGTGATAATAATCCCTACGAGATCCAAATAATCGGCATACAGCCCAAATATAACCATAACCATCCAAGTAGGAGGTTTGTCAATTAATTTCTAGCCAATAACACAGTACGAACATCATTCGATAGGACTAAGCCATAGTCCCCAATCACAATCGACCCCGCACTCAGCGTAGAGTACGTGTCTCACCTCAATATAGCGTCACAGTGTGATATATCGGGGTTTCAAACCCTCAGGTCATCATCTACATCTATTACTCACCTCAAGCCGGCCACAAGACTAGTCCGCTAAGCCTTTTCCTCTCAAATCTGCCTCCTCGTGCGTCGAATCTGATCAAAACCACAACGAATACATTACAATAGGCTAATAGAACATAACCCAATTGAAAGAACTTGAAAAACACCCAAAAACACAAAGTTGGCAAAACCCGAGCCCCGGACCCACTTCTCGAAAAATTCCGAAATTTACATCACTGGATTCCTCGTCTCGCCACGAGTCTATACATATCAAATTAATCAAAATTAGAATCCATTTGACCCCTCAAATTCCAAGTTTACACTTTCTTAGGTTTCAAGCCCTAACCTCCATTTTTTACCCCATAAATCCTTGGATTTTCAGTGATTAATCATGTTTTTACACCATAATAACATTATTCGAGTCTATAAATTCATACTTGATGGAATCCCCTTCGAATCCTCTCCAAATCGCCCAAAATCGCCTCTTTCCGAAGTCAAAAATATTTTCCTTAACCTCTGAAATTCACGAACACTGTTTCATTAAAACCCTTCAGCAATTTTCGCTTTTGCGGTCCCGCTACCGCTTATGCGGGACCGATTCTGAAGCCATGTGACTGCTTATGCGATTTTCACTTAACTCCCCCAGGTGCCGCTTTTGCGACTAAAAGCCCGCTTATGCGGTTTCCCCTCAATCGCTTCTGCGATGACCCGCTTTTGCGGAAGGACTTCCGCTCTTGCGAAAATGCCAGGCCCCCTCGAGGACCACTTCTGCAGCACCATAGTTGCATCTATGGAACTACTTATGCTACTCCTTTTCTGCAGATGCGGAAATACCAGAAGCCAGATACACCAGACCTGCAACAAACATCCAACTTCACCGTTTAACCATCCGAAATCACACTGAGGCCCCCGGGACCTTAACCAAAAGTACAGACATGATCTAATACTTCATTCAAACTTGCTCGAATTATTAAAACACTAACGTTAACCTCAAAATCCTCACTTATGATCTAATCGAAGCCTAAGTTTCTTAAAAACTTCTGAATTGCACTTTCGATCAAAACCTGACCAAACGATGTCCGAATGACCTGAAAATTTGTAGACATATCCAAAATCACCTAAAGAAGCTACTGCAACTCTCATAATTCCATTCTGACCCTCGGATCAAAATCTCACCTATTAACCAGAATCCGCCAAAATTCAAACTTCGCCAATTCAAGCCTAATTCTACATCGGACCTTCAAATTCAATTCCGATCGCACTCCTAAGTCAAAAATCATCCCTAGAAGCTAACCAAATCACCAGAATTCACATCCGAGCCTTTTAACTATATAGTCAACTTCCGGTTGACTTTTCCAAAACAAGCTTCCTTCTAAGAGGCTAAGTGCCTCATTTCCAACTAAAACCAATTCAATTCTATCCGATCAACTTAAATACTGACATTGAAACATAGAGCAAAATAATATGGGGAAAATGGAGTGGTAAATCACGTAACAACGAGCCACGTCGTCACAGTGAAAGTGATTTAGGAGCGACTTCGTACAACACGGTCAAGATAAAAGAGTTACGCTGATAGAAAGGTCCGTGACGTGTCTTATATGGTTGGGGAGAAGGTTCTTCTGAAGGTTTCACCCTTGAAGGGTGTTATGAGATTTGGGAAGAAGGTCAAGCTGAGTCCTCGGTTTATTGGGCCTTTTGAGGTACTTCGTAAGTTTGGGGAGGTGGCTTATGAGCTTGCTTTGCCACCTAACCTGTCGGGTGTGCATCCAGTATTTCATGTTTCTATACTTTAGAAGTATATTAGCGATCTGTCTCATGTTTTGGATTTCAGCACGGTTCAGTTGGACGGTGATTTGACTTATGATGTGGATCCGGTGGCTACTTTGTAGCGGCAGGTTCGCAAGTTGAGATCAAAGGACATAGCGTTAGTGAAAGTGCAGTGGAGGCGTCAGCCCATGGAAGAGTCTATTTGGGAGGTAGAGCGGGAGATGAGGATCAGATATCCACACTTATTTGAGGTTTCAGGTATGCTTCTAGACTCGTTCGAGGATGAACGTTTGCTTAATAGGGGGATGATGTAACAACCCGGCCGGTCATTTCATGAGTTATAGCCCCGTTTCCCCCCTTTTTGCTTCCTTCTATGTTCTTTAGCCATATTTTGTCGTATCGTGTTGGTTGATTTGGGTCCTGAGTGGTTTTGGAATGAAATGAGACACTTAGCCTTATATTTGGAAGCTTAAGTTGGAAAAAGTCAACCGTATGTTGACTTATATGTAAACGATCTCGGATGGGATTTTGGATGATTTCGTTAGCTCTTTTAAGGTGATTTTGGACTTAAGAGGGCATCCAGAATGTGATTTGGAGGTCCCTGATGGAATTAGACTTGAATTGGCGAAAGTTGGAAATTTGGCGATTTCGGCCGGCATTGGAAAATTTGATATCGGGATCAGAATGGAATTTTGGAAATTTGAGTAGGTTTGTAGTGTCATTTGTTACATGTGTGCAAAATATTAGGTCACTCAGAGGTGATTCGGTAGTTTCGGCGTCATTTGTGGAATTAGGAAGTTTAGAATTTCATAGGCTTGAATCCGAGGGTCATTTGGTGTTTCGATGTTATTTTGAGTGATTCGAAGGTTTGACCTAGTTCAAATGATGTTATGGGATGTGTTAGTATGTTTGGTCGAGGTCCCGAGGGCCTCGGGTGAGTTTCGAGTGGTTATTAGATCACTATTTGGCCTTGGGTGTTGGAAATATTTGATATCTGGTGTCTGAAAGTTGCAGGTCTCGGATCATTGGAAGTGCGGCCGTGGTGTGGATTACGCGGACCGCGGTATAAGAATTCAACCACGATGGGAACTTTGCGGACCGCGAAAGGAAAGGGTTCAGGATTCGCAGCTGCTGTGGGAATTTCCCAGACCGCGGTATAGGTTGGCTCAGGACTCGCGGTCATGATGGAAACGATGCGGACCGCAGTGGGGATTGTGCGGCTGCAGCAAGAAATACGTGGCCTGTGCGCACGGCACCTTGCGGCGCTACTTTCACGATGCTCCGTCGTTCGTTGTAAAAACCCATCAGCTGCCACGAGCGGTGCCAGACACAACCCGCAACAACCGATGGCAATCCGCAACTTACTAAGCTTCGTCCCATGCGCATGGCACCTTGCGGTGCCACTTGCACGGCGCTTTGCTGTTCCATTTCCAAAAGTCATCAGCCGCCACGAGTGATGTCGCCTCCGATATTGCCCGCAACAACCGATGGCAATCGACATCTACTGAGCTTCGCCCCGTGCGCATGGCACGTTGCGGCACTATATATAAGGGATGTTTAGGTTTTTATTTCATATCTCGAATTTTGGGAGCTCGGTTTGAGGCAAAATTTTGGGAGGTTTTCAAGGAAATCATTTAGGTAATAATTCTAACTCGATTTTGGCTAATAATCATGAATATATCATTGATTTCAACATTTGATTCGTAATTTGGGACAGAATTTGGGGAAAATTTGTGGAGTTTCACAAAATGACTTTTGAGATTTGAAAGCAGATTCGAAGCCGGATTTGTGTGAAACTAGTATGGTTAGTCTCGTAACCGAATGGGTTGTCGGATTTTGTGACTTTGGTCATGTTTCGAGATGTGGGCCCGGGACTCGACTTTTGAGTTGACTTTTTGACTTTTGACCTTAAGTTTAGCATTTTCGTATGGGATTGATACCTTTAGCACATGTTGATTGTATCAAATTGTTTAAGGCTAGATTCGAGGCTTTTGGAGGCTGGTTCGAGAGGCAAGGGCATCGCAGAGTAGAGGATTGATCAGTTTGAGGTAACTAACGATTGTAAATCTAGTCCTAAGAGTATGAAAACCCAGATTTCATATCGTTTTACTATTTTAAGGTGTCGCACATACTAGGTGACGGGCATGTGGGCGTGCACCATTGGGGATTGTAATTTGCTCCATCCCGTAGAAACTATAAGGTTGCGCATGTGGTTGAAACTATATGATTCTTATATGTTTTAGAAAGAGTTTGTGTAAATTGGGCTGAATTCCATTTTTGAGCCTTGTGCCAAGGTTGTTTGGACCCTAAGGGGCCTTTTTCTTACTATCCGCTCACTGTTTTCGATTGGAAATCTATACTCAGTCATGTTATACTTATTGTTTTCATAACTCAGTCTTTATTACTCTGTTTTGATGCATATAAATGTTGTTTTGGGCTGAGTACCCTATTTTTACTGAGAGCCCGAGAGGCTGGAGAGGTTTATGACTGAGTGAGGCCGAGGGCCTAATTTGTGAGGATATCTATGGGATCGGGCTGCAAGTCGCAGCATGTTTCACTGATTCATGATTGAGTGAGGCCGAGGACTTGATTGATTATTCCACGAGGTGGCTTGTTATAGCATTTGGGTTGTAGGATCCCCTCCAGAGTCCACACACCCCCAGAGAGCGTAGGTACTTACTGAGTGATGTTTTTGCCCGAAGGTTTATTCTTGATTAATGTTGTGCCTGAAGGACTGCTTACGAGTGATTATGAGGTATGCCCGAGGGGCTATATATGAGTGACTGTGAGGTTTGCTTGAGGAGCTGTTTCTAATTCATGTTTTGCCCGAGGGTTGTTTATGAGTGATGTTTGCCCGATAGGTTATTTACGTTTTCATTATTTTTACTCAACGTTGCATTGAGCCATTGTTCTAGAAAAACTATTGAAAGATGTTTTTAAACGGTTTTATTGATAATGGATTTGAATGAGCTGAGTTGATTGAAACTCTGATTTTAAAGCATGCTGTATTTTTGTAAGATTTCATGATAAGATGTGTATATGTTTTGTTGCTCGTCACTCTTCTCGGCCTTTATTTACTTTTGTTACTTACTGAGTTGGTGTACTTACGTTACTCCCTATACCTTGTGTACAGATCCAGGCGTATCAGGACCCGGTAGCGGCTGTTGACTATTCCAGTTGTAGATCTCTCCGGAGTTGGCAAGGTAGCTGCTGGTGATCGTAGCCCTGCTCTCATCCCTCCTATCTTCCTATAGCTGTTGTAGTTATATTTCCAGACTGTATTAGTCTTAGTGTTTTTGGACAAACTGTAGTAGCTTCTCATGACTATTGACACCCTGATGTCGGGCTTTTCTTTCTGCACTTTTATTGTTTAGAATTTTCCTTATTTTATTACTAAATAGCTTGAATCTATCTTTGGAAAATGAAATATCGTGTTGTTTTTGGTAAAGAGTCAGCTTACCCAGTACCACGATAGACACCAAAATGACATGGTAGTTTGGATCGTGACAAGCTGGTATCAGAGCTAGGTTACATAGGTCTCACGAGTTATGAGCGGGTTTAATAGAGTCTTGTGGATCGGTACGTAGACGTCTGTACTTATCTTCAAGAAGCTGCAGAACCCTTAGGAAAACTTCACATTCTTGAATTATTATCGTGGGAATCTATTGATTCTGGTAACTAAACTTCTATTATTCTGTTCTCTCACGAATGGTAAGGACACGTACTACCGGTCAAGACGAACAATCACCAGTACCACCAGTTGGGGCTGCGAGAGGCTGAGGTCGTGGTAGAGGCCGTGGCAGAGATAGAAGTGCAGATCGTACTGCAGCTAGGGTAGCACCAGCAAATCCACCAGCTGCCCTAGTTCAAGATCAAATTTTGGGTGTAGATGCCCTAGCGGGACCGTCTCAGGCACCAGCTATGCCTATGGTTATTCCAGGTCTTCAGGAGACCTTAGCTCAGATTCTGACCGTGTGCACCAGTCATGCTCAGGCGTTCGTTGTTTCTACTACAGCAGCTACTTCTCAGGTCGGGGAAGGCACTCAGACTCTCGCCGCCCGCACACCCGAGCAGGTTATTCAGGACTTCAGACACTGGGGGCACCACCAACCCAGCCGGTTGCACCTGCTCAGGATTATATGGTTTCATTCATGCTTGATGATGAGTAGCGTAGATTGGAGAGGTTTGGTAGAATTCAGCCTCCGACTTTCAGTGGTAGAGAGGGCGAGGATGCCCGGGGTTTCTTGGACAAATGTCACAGGATTCTCCATACAGCGAGTAGGCCTATTGGTGAAGCACCCCTTACCTTGCAGTAGTTCTTCATTCTCTTCCTGGAGAAGTATGTGCTACAGTCCTGCAGAGAGGAGCTGCGCATGCAGTTTGAGCAATTGCGTCAGGATGATATGACTGTGACGCAATATGAGATGAGATTTTTAGAGCTAGCCCGTCATGCTATTTGGTTGGTTCCCACGGACAGGGAGAGGGTCAAGAGGTTCTTTGACGGCCTCACTTATCAGCTGCGAATTCTTATGACTAGAAAAAGGGTGTCTGGTGCTTCTTTTGAGGAGGTTGTCGGCATTGCTCGGGATATAGAGTCGATTCTTCGCCAAGAGCGAGTGGAGAGGAAGGCCAAAAGGCCTCAGGGATCCGGTAGTTTCAGTGGTGGTCCTCGTGGGGTCAGTTCCAGCTTTTTGTAATGTTGAGTTATAGCTCTAGGGGATAAAAGAATAGGCATAAAAAGGTAGAGGAGAAGGATACAACTTATTATATGTTGTGCTGCTATACTGATGAGTTGAAGGAAGGGTTCTACCATAAATTTGCCAGGTTTGTATTTAAAATTTTTTCATATTTCATATGTTATTGAGTGAAACCTTTTGCTTAATGTTGAGTTAAACAAGTGATGTTAATGCGTGAAAAGGCTGCTCCGGCATTAGTTGCACTTTTGAAATTCTATTTTCATCAGCTAGTCAAAGAAGCTGGATTTCAGGTAAGATTTCTATTGTTTTATATCCTTTAGTTTCTTTGTTTTCCTACGAATATTCCAATTATGAATATGATACTGTATATTGGTTTATAGCCATTCAAAAGCTGTTACGATATGCAAAATGAGATTAAACTCTTGGGTCTTAGGTAAAGATTTGGATGTTCACTACTTTAGAAGAGCACAAACGGTGACCAAAATGAGGCAAGCAAAGTTGGTTTGTTTTAAGCTAACCATTACAATTTAGATACCCAAATAACACTGCTTGTGTTGTTCTATAAATTGAAAAGCTCATTTTGGTTTAGAGAAGGATTTTCTTTAGTAAAGAATGAAAAGAATTTACAAGTGAATGCCCATGAAACTGTTGGGATATATACTATTAACCATGAATTTTGGTTTGGATATAGTATTTATTATGGAACAATTGTTTATTCAATTTTAATAAAGTTTTAAATAAATCATACATTCGTTTGTGTCCTTTACTTATATAGTAGATGATTTATTGTATAGAGTTTAGCTTATACACGAAAGATTAAATCATCGGTTCTTATAAGTATAAAGATCATGTTCACAATCTAATGATGGAATTGGACAAACCATCAGGAATGATTGTAGCACAAGATTAGAGATAATTTATCTTGATTATGGGAATGGTTTAATTCCAACTTCTTGTGCTAGTACATTTTATATGTATTGAATGGACCAAGTAGAGATAAGTATTTTATACTAACTTAATAAAATAAACTTTCTAGCCATTAAATGTACTCATACTCTTAATCTTGATATAATTGTTATTAGCTGTGTATATTATTATTGTTTTGATTTATTAAAAGGCGAGATTCTTTCGTGGGTCAATATGCCTGGTAAATTGGACAATAATAATATACATTGGCAAAGTAATAGTTAGTTGATGGAATCCATGTCTCGATCTAGAGATTGATGATACACCTTTGTAAAGGCTTATAAGTTTTCATGTGTAAACACTGCAGGTGGATTTTGTATCCATCACATGAAATAAGTTAAGCGAAAGTCTAAAGAAAATAATAAATGAATTAAATTGTCAGTAATTTAATTTATTTGATTAGTATCTGAATCTTAACATGCGGAGTTAAATAAGATTTAATGGAAGAATTTCGAAATTGAACTGAGGAGTGCAGTTACGAATTTTTAGTGGAATAATTCGTAACTTATTATGGAAGTAGTAATTCGAATATTTCGAATTAAGTCCATAATAGAAAGCCTCGTTAATTAAATACTGCGGTCCCTGCTGTGCTCGAAAAATTAGGAATTAAATGGAATTCTATTTCTTGGTGGAAAAGGAAGACCCAACAGGTTTAGGAAAAGGGTTTTAAACCCTAAAACCTGTGGCTATATAAAGAGGTCTTATTCCATAAGGAGGCAAGGTTTTTACTACATGATTTTCCTAGGAGAAATTCGCCCACACGAATTTCGCTAATTCTAGGCATTATTCGGGTCACACAGCAGAAGATTGTGGAACTGGAGGATGATCTCGTGGACGGTTTCGTTCTTGCTTGGAGGCTTCTCGCAATCGCGGTCACGCTTCAAGAAATAAGAATCGATTTTATGTTCGATTAAAATCTGTGATTATATATTGTCTATATTACATGCAAGTGATCCTGGCTATTTGCTTCCGCTGTTTATACATGTTTCCCAACAAAAACGATAATATTCTCAACAAAACTGCTAACACGATATAACTTGAAACGATCAGGAATACCAAGGAAGTTGAGGCGCTATTAGCACTCCCTGTTGCTAAAACTATGTTTCTACACTCTGTAATTTTATCATCAACGTTTTTTGGTGCAAGCAAGGCAACCTTCTCCTTCTCCAACTTTCCCAAAAGTGCAGTTTGCATTTTATTCAGTACAGTCCAACTACTCATTTGTGGGTACGAAAGAGTTCTAAACTTCTCTTCTGTGAAGTTGAAATAGGCAAATAGCCTTTGAAACGCAATCCAATAAACTACCCCGTTGAGAAAGATACATTCATGAGCATAACATGAATAACATGTAACAGAAAGATACACTCACCTTGGTTTTTATCATTCTTGTAGAAAACAAAATGAAGCAATTTGTATCTTTCCGTAGCCGGATCAAATCCCAGAAACAACGTAGGACCCCATCGTCCTTTCCGAAGCCTCAGAGAAGATGGTAAAGCTTTTATCTCCCGGTGGTGACATTATACAAGTAACTTTGAGTATCTTTACAGTTAAAAAAACAAACAAGGCCGTTGCAATGATTTGAGCAAATAGTAACCTCATTAAAGTCTAAATAATGACGAGGACGTGCGAGCTGTAAAGAGAATCCTTCAAGTTGTGTTGGGAAATTGGAAGTGCGGCTTTCTACAACTTCATGATGGCGTGTTCCTATTTCAAATAAGAGGTGGCTGGCTAGAGGATGGGTTTGAGAACGAGCATTGTGCAATTTGACAAAGTCGGGTTCATGTCGTATCAAACTGTTCCAAGCTTTAGAAACACACCTAAATCGCATAAGAGACTTCGCTGGAAGCCATGTTAATATCTCGAATATCAAGTCACTTGCAAATTCACGCTTCTCCTCCATCCGCCGCTTTTTGGTGGTAGTAATTGTGAACTCACTGAGACTTCCTTCCATGTTTTTGCTATATCAGACGTCTCACGCTGTGCGTCTCTTTGGTCTCTGCACTCGTAACAAAGTTGAGAAAATTAACCCTAGTAGTATTTGGTTATAAATAACATGGTAATCGTTTGGCCATTAAGTGCTGCCTGGATTTTAGCCCAAGTTTTCAATATATTTGAGTTTGTTGGATTCCTACTAGTGTTTTAGCCGCAATACAATATTTGAGTTGGCTACCTATTTTTTCAAGAAAAAAAAAAAACTAGGAATCTGTTATTTGTACTGGAGGAGAAAAAGATTTTCACCTAGATAAAACATGGATTGGCATCACTCATCAATAATAAAAATGAAAATAAATAATTCCATCTTGATTTGCTTTAATGAACAAGGAAAATATTATTTTTAATATATGGACAAGAGTATTTGGGACGTCGCGCTCGATGAGTTGGTGTAGTTCGAGAGGCTTAGATGAGGTTATGACTAGTGAGAGTTTGGGGCGTAACATCAATATCCTTATAATTATGATGAAGAAATAAATGTGTCTTTGTTAGGTTTAGCTAATGATGCACTACAAAAAATTTGTCTGGCGGTTTATTTATGGGGGTCATAAAAAACTACCACTATATATTTGTTTTGTGGCGTTTGAGCCAACCCCCACAAAATAGTTCTTATTGTGGCGGTTTAAATGTGGGATTTTATAAAATTCCCCTACTATAAATTTAATTTGTGGCGTTTGTTCCAACCTCCTCAATATTTTTCTTATTATGGCAGTTTTTTGTGAAGGTTTTTGATAACCTCCACAAATATATCAATTTCAACTGTTTGAGAAATTGTTGCAATTTGATACAAATTAATGATTTGACTCGTGCAAATATTTAGTTATTTTTTTTTACCTTATTTCTTTAAAATTTAATCAAATTACGGGTGTGTTTGGTATGAAGGAAAATATTTTCCATGGAAAATGTCTTCCTAGAAAATGTTTTCATGGAAAATGACTGGTTTTATCACTTATTTTCTCTAACAGTTGA
>MU768007.1:13462-28310 GCA_026770625.1 Nicotiana glauca
ACAGAAAAAACTTCTTTTGGAGAGGGGGTGGGGTGAGTTGATGAGGGTGAGGAAGGTTGAGAAGGAGCTTTGAAAAATATTTTTCCTTCTTTTGATAAGGAAAATATTTTCCTCCAATCGGAGGAAAATGAATTGATAAGGAAAATATTTTTCAAAACATTTAAGCCAACCAAACATGGAAAAATTGAAAAATATTTTTCAGAAAATATTTTCCTTCATACCAAACACACCCTACGTATTTTAGTTAAAACAACTGCGAATTAATGAAATTTACGTCAATATCTATACCTTGTAGTTTGTAATCTTTTTCTCTAACGACTACACAAAGAAGATATGAGGTCTTTCATGATTTCGCTATGTCTTACTCACTAGTTTTTCATTTATTGTCAATGTACATTTCTATAATTCATCTCTTTATCTTTAGCAAAAAATAAATAAACATCTATTTCATTTCTTCCTCATAGGTTTTTTATTAGATTATACGAAGTGTCTAGCCAAAAATACTAAATATAATTTCTAACCATGTGAGTAGCGTAAACCTTTAGGTGAAAAAAAAGAATATGACTGGCGTTGGACCACGACATTGGGTAACAAAAGAATAATGCAAAATGAGTCATCACAAAAGTTGAGGTGTGGCTCAACAAAAGCAAGGAATGAACGGTGATTCAATCTAGTCTCACCGTCACAAGTGATACTTGTCTCCAAAGAAGAAGATAATTATATAGAAAATTGAATACATCAAGTACTCACCGAGTCTCGCCGAACAAAATGAAGGGTCAACGAGGCCTAATATAAACGAAAAAATATGCTTTGGGTTAACCATAAATAATATTTGCATTTATAGTAACGACTACACATCAGATGAACAACAGTAGGAGAGACATCCAAGTATTTTAATTATCCACATAAACATTTAATTTTTTTATTTTGCTTGATATAATTTAAATTTTAAAGGGGTATAATGTTACGACCCAAACCTCGCTCCGGTCGTGATGGCGTCTCTCGTGAAGACAAAGCCAGCCAACCAACCCTATTTGCCTTTTTCAAAAATGGATAACATGAATAAACAATTTTAAAGATTATTCAATAATATTACTTAGCGGAAATACAACCAAACACAACCCAAACAGGGATGTCACAAGTCACGAGCAACTATTAGAGTATAACTACCGCTAAAAGTCTGAAATATACAAATAGGACTGATAAAACAAAGGAAGCCGAAACATGTTCCTATTCCATTGAGCGTGTCTATTCTAGAATTATTTTTCTAGTGACAATCAGAAATACAACACCGAAACACGTTTGGTATAACACATATGTTCACTCAAATTCAGAAGAAACAAAGAGAGAAATAAGTGCGAGAGCAAACGCAACAGAAGCCGCTACAAAAAGGGGTGAGGGAGAGATTTACAGTCTTCGGAAGGGTGAGACTGTGAGCTGTGAGAAAGAGACAGTTATTATCAATTTAAGCAATTTCTCTTATCCCAGACAGTTTTATCAATTACAGAGTTTTCAACTCCCTATTAATGATGTTCTTTTTTTATGTGCATGTTTCTATGAATAAATTAATAAGAGCTTTATAAACCTAGGTTGCTTCTTAGCCACATGAAGCACAGAGTATAAGCACACATAGACAGATTCTTTCTCTTATGTTTTTCTACATTTATAAAGAAGAAAAAGAGAGATGGACGAAGTAAAAGAAGTGGAAATTACAAATTATACCTGTTGCAATAAGAAAGAGGATAATCACTTTTGGAGTAGTTTCCCGACATCTTTTGGCTTGTAAGTCTGATTTTGTGTGATGCGATAGACATATGTAAGTGCTCATGCAATTTATAGTGCAATGACTATAGGTAATCACGGATCTGCCGGAATTGCTTATGAGTTATGACAGTCAAATCCAGCCAGCATTGCCTATTAATGAAGAATGTCTAACATCTCTTCTCCGCTGGCTTTGTCATTGATAGCTCTTGGGAGAAGCCATCTTTTTAAGGATTTAACATGATTAATATGTCTGGACATACGCCTATATGATTAAAATAGAATGATAAAACAATGATTCACTATAATTTATTTCATAAAGATTGTGTTAAGCAGCGATCTGGAGGCCTTGTTCTTTTTCTGCAAAATCCAAGAGAGCCCACTTTTGAGGTCAATGCTCCAGGTAGATGGTAAGAAGTCTTGTGGGCATTTGAAAAAACCAACATATACAAGTTTAGCGAACTTACGGGCTATGGGACAAACTCGATTACTCGACTAATCAGATATCTCTACCCTTTATGATTTTTTTCTGCATAAAAGCTTAGCTTTAATCTGGTCATTTTATTAAGCATGCTATTTAGGCATACTCAGAAAGCTTTTCAGCAACAACGCAACTGTTGAGCATAGATGACTTATAGAGAGGTTAACAATAGCTTCACAGAGAACTAACAACAGCAGAGGCTTTCCAAATTCAATAAGCATCAGGAGAGAAAAACCAGTGGAAATGGAAAAGAGAAGAAAATTTCAGAATTGCAAGTAGTAGTTTGCCTTTATTCCTTGGTCTGTATAGACATTGACTGCCATCTTAAGTACAATAATCATGCCAAGCATTTATCAACAGCCATTACCGATTGACGATATATAGGAAATATCCTACCAACACATGGCCCTTTGGCTAGTGCGCATTATTTTTTTTTTTTAAAAGGGAGAGAACTCCCGTATATAAGAAGTATACCAAAAAGTAGAGAATTTACATTAGAACATGATTCTCTACAAAAGACCCCCAATCTTCCATACAAACAGGGGCTATATAAGTGCACCAAAAAGCGATCAAAGATAAAAGACTATTCTTAAGATGTGAAAAAGCATACTCAATCCCCTCAAAAGCTCTCCTATTTCTCTCCCCCCAAACTATCCACATGAGAGCTAACGGGGCGAACTTCCACACCTTTTGCTTTCTTCTTCTACGGAAACCGGCCCAGCTATATAGCATTTCCTTTACGGTGCTTGGCATCACCCATTGAACACCAAAAAGGTTCGGGATCGCCATCCACAAAGCCGAGGACACAGGTCAATGCAACAAAAGATGATCAACTTCTTCCCCTGAGCTTTTACACATATAGCACCAACTAACAAGTGTAATTTTTCTCTTTCGCAGATTCTCAGCAGTCAAAATCACTCCCCTCGACGCTAGCCATGCAAAAAAGCATACCTTCGTGGGCGCCTTAGGAATCCAGAACGAGCTAGTGCGCATTATTATAACAGGCTGCCGCAAGGGGGGCTTGTTTATGTCTGTTCTTTGTATAGCTTATATCACCAAGAAAAATGCAAGTTTTCTAAAAAGAAGATAAATATGGGACAGCCTTAAGGTAGAGCTAGAAATACATGACACACAATTTATATCGTAAACACGAGAGCAATTTTAGCTAGTGTTGACCTTCAACTCAGATGATGTCATTAGTTGGCTCCTTGACAACTTGGACAGACCGAAGTGAGCTGCTAGTCTGAGCAGCTCCAATGAACTAGATCCATAACAGCTGCTGCAGTCATACAACTGGTATACCCCTATTGGCTGCTGAACACTAGATTCCCAAGGACAGCTAGCCCCATAATCTATTATATCTGCAAGACATCATTGAAGAGAGAATAAGATAGATCACAATTTATTTGGAAGAGAAATCACATCTTATGACAAAAATCTCTCCTGCCCCCTACTCTTTTGCCCGAGACAGAATTGAAAAGGAGATTCCAAAATAATAGTGAATAAAAATCTTGGAGCAGTGATCTGTTTTCCTTATTTCATTTATCATTGGGCCATGGGAGGGAGAAGTTAGACATATCTATAACAGCATGGGCGTCCAACAAATCATTACCCTCTAGATAGGAAAAATTAGAAGTTAAGATAATAACAATAAAAGCATGCTTCTCTCCAAGCCAAATGATAATACTTGACAAATTGCTACTGCAATATCTCTGTATTCTCCATTTTAGGCGAGGAACAGATGCAAAATTCCAAAAGTACTCAAGTTTCTCTTTTCTCTTACTTAACAAAAATAACTTAGAAGCTTTATCACAATGAATCAAATACTTCAAGAACTCTAATGCTTAAGTTTTCTTTAGAATTCTATAAGATTGAATGATGATATTCCCATGAAATATGAGATGCAATCCTCACACCGTGAAGACAGTGAAATTTAACATGTTTGATTCCGCTGTGATTATCATAAAAGGAAACCAAAGGTATAAGACAACAAATTTTTGAAGCAAAGCAATTTGCATAAAAGGAAACCATTATTCGGAGATTAAAAATCAAATGAAACAATTTTGAAACTAAAACACTCAAAAGATAATACAATTTTAAGTCAGTACCCAAAATCATAAGGATTTTCATAGCTGAACCTCGCCTTCAGTAAGGCCTCATATGCAGAATGAGTTTTAATAGTTTTAAATGATTAATAGGATTTGTTATGCTTTAATTGAACTTTGCTTTTAAAGAATCATTTCACCAGGCAAATGATGCTCAACAATGATATAATTATGTAGAAGAAATGAATGATTATGCAATAACTGTAAGAACAAAGTGGGTTAACAGGTACTAACTCAGAGGACACTTGAGAAATATGATAAGAAATTTCAGGCAAATAAATATAGAAAAATAAACAGGAAATCTACTAAGGAGCACATATGTGCTGGCAAGTGGAACAATTACTGTCAAAAGAAGAAAAATGCATTTAGGGTGAGTTGAACAAAATGGAGAACACTTAAAACTTGAAAAGGGACATTAACCAAAGACAAGCAGTACTAGTAAGTCAGCCCTAGAATTAAGCGAAGAATTCATAATACAGTAAGGTTAAAGGTCACAAAACAAGATAGATTTAGATTCCAATAAGTAGGGAGCACCATTTTTTCGACAAGTCCACTAAAAAGGAATCAATACCAAAACCAAAAAAGGATAGAAGAAGAGAAATAGAGAAGAAACTTTACCTGTTTTAACTTTTCTAACAGATGCTAAATCTCTTTGTCTTTTCTCCATACAAAGATGATGCTGATCAGAGAACATAGTCTCCTCTACCATATCTGCAGATATACGAGTTAAGGAGTGACAATTTCCCCAAAGGTCCAAACCAGTAGATTGCACATAAAAAAGGCCTTCTAAGCACCTTAGTTTACGAATTAATTAGAACTTACACACCAGCTTTCTGTTTTGTAAGTGATGCTATATCCATAAACATGACTCGACCCCTTTGTCTAGCATAAATCTTCACTTGCTAACGCGAAATCAGTAGAGAATACAGAATCCATACTGTTCTCAGTGCATTACTAGTCATTAGCTTCTCATATAACCTGATCTATAAGTTCACATAATGGCATAGTTAGTGCAACTTACAAACCTTTTCTACCAAAATTTCTCTTTAAGCCAGGTATGGGATTGAATATTTGAATAAGTCCACATTTCTTATAAAATCAAGGAATAGCTTGTTGAACTTTTCTGGCAACACTTCATGAAACAAGAAGCTCATATGTTGCAGCAGAGCATAGTAATCATCCTGAATTGGTGTCGCGTACACTTAACCACAATTAGAAGCAGTATCAAACCCGCACTTAATTTTCAAAGAGAACAGCTGGAACACAGAATTGTGATCACCAATACGACGGAAACTGTTAAGCATAACAGAATACATTTGTAAATCAACAGATATACCATGCGACAACATCATATGCAGAAAATCCTTCACATCATCCAGTAAGTTTCTTTTTTTATAAGGACCATATAGTAAGTTTCTTTTGCACAACCTATTAATTACAGCACTATAATCTCTAATGGAGATTTCAAAGCCCTTCTCGATCATCTTTTTGAACAGACCCACCGCCTTATTCACATCACCTTTTGCACAATGTGCTTTTATAAGAATGGTGTAATCACATTTCATCAGGCCAACATCACGATCTTCGAGAGAAGAAAATAGTTTCTCAGCATACTTTAGGTCTCCGTGTACACATAAACCATTAAGGAGAATGTTGTATGTGACACGACTTGGCAGAAGATTGTTGTCTATCATCTCATCATGTAATCGGATAGCACCTTTCATATCTCTAGCTTTGCAGAAACTTTGGATAATGGTGTTGTACGAAACTTCATCAGGCCAAGGACCTGTCGTTAACATATTCTTTAGTATCCGAACAGACTCATGCATCTGACTTGTTTTGCCGTGGCATTTCATTATCACTGTGCGAGTAACATGAGTTGGTTCCATGCCCCTTGCTTTCATTTCCGCTTGCAACTCTAAGATGGTTTGAATATTTCCTTCCTCACTATAGGCATCCATAAGAGTTGTGTACGTGACCTCTGTTGGTATCAACCCATGTGCAACAATAGTGTCAAACAACTTTCTTGCATCATCTAGCTTTCTGGCTTTGCAGAACCCATATAATAAGGAGTTGAATGTGACTATGCTTGGCATTATTCCTTTCTCTTTTATTAGTTCGTATACCTGAAGAGCTTCACCAATTTCACCACGTTTTGCATATCCGTCAATCATAATATTACCCAAAAGAACATCATCCATTAAGTCACAGTTTATTAAAGCATCAAAAAAAGCTCTCGCCTCACACATGTACCCTTTCTCACAGAAGCTTTTGAGAATAGATCTATGAGCAACAATATTTGGAAGAATTCTCTTATAGCACATATCTTTGTACAGTTGAAAAGCCAACTCTACCAATCCTTTCTTACAAAGGCCTTGTATGAGAATCGAGTACATGACAGTATCTGGTTTATGACCGCTGTTCTCCTCTCTCAACATAATACCCTCATCAACATTAACTGCCTTGCAATATCCACATATCAACAATTTAAAAGTGACAATATCAGGATTTAAGCCTTTATGAAGCATTTCATTAATTAATGTCCAGACACCACTTGTCATACCAAGCAAACAAAATCCTTTGGCAAGGACGTTATAAGTCACCACATTAGGCTCTAAACCGTGTTTCTCCATATCGCCTTTGAACTCCAAGGCTTCTTCCATTGCACCCGCCATGCTTAAACCATGAATAAGAATATTGTAACTATATACATTGAGATGTAATCCATACTTAAACATCATACAAAAGAATGACTTTGCAACATCCATGTAACCCATTTTACAGGAACTTGACATAAGAGTATTGAAAGACACAACACAAGGCCCAAACTCTCTACATTCAGTCCCTCGAAGAAACTCAACAGCTTCTTGCATCAAGAACTGTTTGCATAGGCCATCTATAAGAATGGAATTAGTATACTCACTTGGGTTTATCCCTCTGGCTTTGATGTCATTGTAGACATCCCGGACGATATCAGTGTCCCTCAACTTATACAACAAATTATTATATAAAATTATCGAAGCCCGGATATTGAAATCTTTCATCTTTGCAAAAACAAAGAGAGCATCGAGAACCATCTGACATCGGGAATAAGCAGAAGCCAGCATATCCCAGACAATATGATTTGAATCCCATTTCTGAAAGCAATTCAAAAGCAGCTCACTTAGCAAAGAAGCTGAACCCGAGCCTGATGGAAATCAAAACAAATCTATATAAACAGCAAAAATGAGCAAAGTAAGAAGTACTCCCTCTATCTCAATTTATGTGGCACACTTTCCATTTTAGTCTGTCCTAAACTTTTCTATATTTAGAAATAATTTAACTTTAAAATTCTCATTTTACCCTTAATGAGATGATTTGCCACACAGATATCTATGCTTGTTTCTAAACCACAAATTTCAAAAGTCTTTATTTTATTCTTAAATTTCGTACTCAGTAATGGTAGCCAATGAAGCAGTGGATTCCAGTGTTCAAAAAAGCGCTCGCTTTAAGCGAGAAGCGAAGCGAAGTGTAGGGTCAGGCGCTTCTAGTACCAAAAGCGACGCAGGTACTAAAAAGCGATCGCTACTACCTAAAAAGCGTGAAGCGGAAGAAGCGATCGCTTCTTGAAATAAAAGCCCAACCGTGTCTTTTTCAATTAAAAGGCCCAAAATCAAGTTCTGTTTTTGTGATTCTTCAGCAGCAACGTGAACTAGGGTTTTGAAGCTGCCCTTTCTTCCTCAAAAAACTAACAAGCTTTCAAGTTTCAACAGGTATGTTTTTATTTTCATTCATTATTCTTCTTCTAATCTTCTTCTTCTTCTTTTTCTTTTTCTTTCTAAACGTCCAAAAAGCGCCGAAATGCTGGCGAATTTTTTCCAGAAAATTTTTGCCCCGTTTCTGCCCAAAATCTGCCCAGAATCTGCCCAGATTTCTGCCCAAATTTCTGCCAAATTATATATTTTTTATTCTTAGTTCTTATTGCCTTTCTTATGTGTTATGTAGTTGATATTTTAATGGCGCCAAAAGAAGATAGGAAAGACCCGGCTTGGGCTTACTCAGCAAGAGCTAGCGAGATCAACAAGATGGCCATTAGATGTCTTTTTTGTGATAAGATTACAAATGGAGGAATCTATCGTCAAAAAGCGCATCTAATCGGTGGTGATCCAAATGTCGCATCTTGTACTAAAGTTCCGGGTCATGTGAAGGAAAAATTGAAAGCATACCTTCAAAAAAAGAAAGAGTTAAAGACTCGAATGATTCATGAACAAGAACTTTATAATCTTGATGACGATGATGATGAAACAGAAGAAGGTGACGATGCTTCGTCGCTTCCACCAAAATCACAAAAGCGGGGAAGGATGCTTCCACCAATGTCTTCTAGTTGTGGATCTACTGGCAAGACCAAAGGTCCTATGGATTGTTACTTCCCGCAAAATCTGGAGATAAGGGAGGAAAAAGTGGTAATCCTCAAGTTGATGCAAACGCGATTTTGAGGGACCGTGCAGTAACCTTTTTTGCCCAATGGATGTATGATGCAGGTCTTCCTTTTAATTGTGTTATTATACTGACACTTTTGCTGCTTTTATTGAGGCCGTAGGCCAACATGGCCCAGGAATGAAGCCTCCAACTTATTATGAAGTTAGTGGGCCATATCTACAAAAAGAGGTGGCAGAGGTGAACAAAATCGTTGAGGAGAAATGGAAAAATGATCATCAATATCTTGGTGAATTCTCCTAAGGGAAGCCTGTTTCTTGAGTCCGTTGATGCAAACGATTCTTTGACTGATTCAACCAAAATGTACTCCTTGTTCAAGAGTACAATAGACTCTATTGGAGCAGAAAATGTTGTTCAAGTTGTCACGGACAACGCCAGTGAAAATATTAAAGCTGGTGATTTGATGTCTACTGCGTACCTGCATATCTATTGGACTCCGTGTGCAGCACACTCTGTTAATTTGATCTTTGGTGATATTTTCAAGGAAAGACCCTTCAGTGCTGTCTTTAATCAGGCAGCTAGAGTGCATTCCTATATTGTTCAAAGGCCTTTATTATTGAACATGATGAAGAGATTCACTAAACAAAGAAGCTTGGTGAAACCTGCAAAGACAAGATTTGCTACTGCTTTCTTGACTTTGGCTAGGATGTATGAGCAAAAAGGCAATTTGAAGAAGTTGTTTGTTTAGCAGTGCCTATGGAAGGGAAGCTCGAGGGAGAGAATCTGCAGATATTATACTTTCTACTTCATTCTGGAACAATGTGGTTCATGCATTGAAGATTGGTGGTCCTTTAGTTAAAGTGCTTCGTTTGGTGGATGGGGAACAAAGGCCACCAATGGGCTACTTGTACGAAGCAATTGATAGGGCAAAGGAGACTATTCAAGACTCTTTTAGTGATCAAAGAAAATACAAAAGAGTCTTTGAGATCATAGATAAAAAGTGGGATAGTAAGCTTCATAGCCCTTTGCATGCAGCTGGACTTGTTTTGAACCCGGAACTGTTTTATGCCAATGAAGAGAGGATTCTAGGAGATGAACCTTTGTGGAGTGGATAATATGAATGCATTGAGAAGTTTATACCTGAAGAATCCGTGCAAGATAAAATCACAGAGCAATTTAGTATTTATAGGAATGCTGAACAACTTTTTGAAAAAAACATGGCTATTAGACAAAGAACGACAAAGTCACCGGGTGGGCGAGTGCTTATATGTTGTTTTATAGTTAATAAATTATTTCTTTATTAATATTATGTTTTGAAAATTTGTTCTACTTCTACAGTTGAATGGTGAAAGCAATTTGGTCATTCCACTCCAGATTTGCAAAAGTTTGCCATCAAGGTCCTAAGTCTAACATGTAGCTCATCCGGGTGTGAAAGGAATTGGAGCGTGTTTGAGCATGTAAGAACTAATAAGAAAGATTTAGTATGTTGAGATAATTAAATTATATCTCAATTGTCCTAATCTTACTAATTACTAATTTGCAGATTCATACCAAAAAGAGGAACAAACTAACCTTGAAGCGTCTCAATGATCTAGTCTTCATTAAGTACAATAGAACATTGAGGCGTCGTTACAACGCTCGCAATGTAATTGATCCAATTAGTTTGGACAACATCGATGATGCTAATGAATGGCTAACTGGAGTCCCGGAAGATCATGCAGATGAAGAAGTATTTGATGATACTTATGGTATCACTTGGGGTGATGTTGCGGAGGCGCGTGGAATTGGGGAGAGGATTTATGGTTTGAGGTTGAGGGGGAGTACCTCAACTTCAAGTTCACAGAGGAAGGGAAAACAGGCAGCTACTTCGTCTGTAGCTGATGAAGAAGATGAAGTTGAAGAAGATGACGAGCAATATAATAATGATAGTAGAATACAAGATTTTGACAATCTTGTAGAAGAATAGGATGCTCATTTCGTGCTTAAATTGATGCTACTCTTGACAATCTTGTAGAAGAATATGATGCTTATTTTGTGCTTTAATTGATGCTACTCTTTAGTTTTTTAATTCAAGTATCGAACATTTGCTCACAATTACATGTGTTGTCTATGCCGTATTTATTTTAATTTTTTTTTTAAAAATTCTGTTTCACTTCAAAAAAGCGGGCGCTTCGCTTCTCGCTTTTCGTGAAATGGGGGTTGTCGCTTTTCCTCGCTTCACGCTATTTTTAACACCGGTGGATTCTAGGCTGAAACAAAAGAAACCTGGTATCTTGTGCAAACTTGATATTGAAAAGGCTTATGACCATGTCAACTGGAATTTCCTAATGTGTATGCTAGAACGAATGCGTTTTGGCCAGAAATGGATAAACTGGATTAAATTCTGCATGACAACAACCAGGTTTTCAGTTCTGGTAAATGGCTCTCCAACCGGATTTTTCTCAGCAGAAAGGGGACTAAGGCAAGGTGACCCTTTATCACCTTTTTTGTTTGTGATTGCTATGGAAGGTCTCAATAATATGATTAAAACAGCCAATCAGTTTGGGTGGATAAAAGGTTTTGACGTCGCTAGAAGGGGCAATGATAGTTTAGAAGTGACTCATTTACAATATGCGGATGATACACTCATATTCTGTGATGCGGAAGAAGATCAACTAAAACACCTCAGGGCGATTCTGGTGCTTTTCGAAGGAATCTCTGGCTTACATATCAACTAGAAGAAGAGTTTTTTGTACCCTATAAATGAAGTCACAAATATGGACATGTTAGCTGATGTTTTGGGGGGTGAAGTGGGGGCTTTACCAACAATATATCTTGGAATGCCTTTGGGTGCTAAATCTAAGTCAATTGGGATCTGGAACAATGTGTTAGAGAAGTGTAAACAGAAACTGGCTAGGTGGAAAACCCAATATCTATCCTTAGGTGGCAGAGTGACTCTTATTAACTCAGTTCTCGACGCACTTCCAACATATATGATGTCTTTATTCCCCATTCCAATAGGGGTCATCAATAGGTTGGATAGCATCAGGAGAAACTTTTTATGGAATGGGAACAAAGAAAGGAAGGGCTACCACTTGGTAAAATGGAAAACACTTACTGTTGCCAAGAAATTTGAAGGCCCAGGGATCAGGAACTTGAAGATCCAGAGCAAAGTTCTTAAAATGAAATGGTTGTGGAGGCTCAACAAGGAACATCAGCTCTTTTGGGGAAACATTGTTAAAGCAAAATATGGACAGGAAGACAAATGGATGACTAAGGAGGTCAATACACCATATGGGGTTAGTTTATGGAGATCCATTAGATCATTGTGGAGTGAATTGAGGGATGACTCAAAGATCCAAGTATTCGATGGAAATAAGACTAGCTTTTGGAAGGACAATTGGCATGGAGTTGGCAGATTGGATGTGGCTTTTCCAGAAGTCTTCAATTTGACTCTACATCAGCAAAGGACTATAGCAGAGATGTGGACACCTCAGGGATGGAACATCATTTTTAGAAGATATATCAATGATTGGGAAGCACAAAGAGTGGTGGATTTATTTTGTGTACTAGAATAGTTTAGTGGATTAAAAGAAGGTGCAGATGTTCTATGGTGGCAAGGTAGCAGTAAGGGTATATTCAAGGTCAACGCAGCTTACAAAAGGATGAATCATTCCAACCAGCAAATAGCTGATTGGCCATGGAAACACATCTGGAAAACAAAACTTCCTCACAAAGTTGCTTGCTTTGTGTGGCTATTGGCTAAGGAAGTTGTCCTTACACAAGATAATCTGATGAAAAGAGGCTTCACCTTATGTTCTAGATGTTTTCTGTGTGGGGAAACAGCAGAAACAGTTAACCATCTCTTCCTCCATTGTAAGATAACTTCTCACCTATGGAGAATTATTGTTAACCTTAAAGGCATCTCTTGGACCATGCCTGGTAAAGTTATAGATGCCCTTAAAAGTTGGGAGGAAGCAGGACTACATGCAAAGGACAAGACTAGATGGAGAATTATACCTGCCTGTGTTTGGTGGACAATTTGGAAAGAGAGAAACTCCAGATGTTTTGAGAGCATGGAGAATGGAGTGTAGAAGATCAAGTTAAACTTTATTTTGTTGTTAAGTTTTTGGTGTAATCAGATGTACACAAATGATACTATTACCATTATTGATGTTTTAGATTCAATATAAAGAGTGTTAGTGATAGATAGAGTCTATTGTATATATGGTTTCAGTACTACCTAAATATTTTTTTTGCGACATATGAAATATATAGAAGTTACCAGTTTCAAAAAAAAAAATCGTACTCAGTCAACAGACATCGCACAAAATGGGACGGAGGGACTAACTACTTACAAAGGCTGACACGTTGCTATGCTTAATTATTATTTTTAATAACTGTGGTGTCTGGGCCACCTTGCGCACCTCGGCTAATTCAATGGGATGCCTGCCACCTCCAACCAGCAACATGTACCAGGCAACTCTATCCACCAAGCCTTGGATAGATGGGAAGAAATCACCTAGTATTTTTTGCTTCCGCTGGGATTTGAACCTGAGACCTCATGGTTCTCACCTACTTCATTGACCACTAGGCCACACCTGGGAGCTTAATAATTTAACTTCAAAGTTCCTAATTTACCCTTAATGAGATTATTAGTAGTCATACAAATATTTCACAAGTCTTTCTCTCTTTTTAACTCGGTGCTCATTCACACAACATCACAAAAAATGGGACGGAGGGAGCAACTACTTAAAAAGACTGATACCTTTCTATATTTAGAAATATTTTAGCTTTAAAATTCCTATTTTACCGTTAACGAGATGATTTTTTTATAACAAACGTGTGGTGTCCGGCCAGTTTGCGCTCATCTCGACTATTCCACAAAATACCTAACTTTCCACCAGTACAATAACTGGATAACTCTGTCCACCAAGGCCTTAATGGGATGATAATAGCCACAAAATTATCTTTGACTTATTTTAAACTAGTTTCACTTTCTTTCTTAAAACATGTGATCCCTCAAACAACATCACATAAATTGGGACAGAGTGACTAACTTCTTACATTATACTTTTAATTAAAAAAAAAGCTTTAATGACATAAAAATGAACAAAATTTACCTTCTTCTTGAACCAAATTTTGCAAATGAAACTTCAAAGCTCTAAACCGCTGTTTTTTAGCCAAAACATGAGCAACAATAATGTGTGAAACTCTCGAATGCTTAAACCCATAATCATTTCTCAACAAGAAAAAGAACTCAAGGGCAGATTCGGAATTCTCAACACTTAGTTTCTCAACAATGTCTTCTATTTCTAATTCATTCAGGTCAAAGATTAAATTTTTAATACATGGGTCGCCTTTTAAAAGCTTCGCAGAGCCTTTAGTGCAATAAGTTTGAAAAAAAGTGAGGATTTTTGAAAATGCAGTTTTGGTTGTGGTGGTTGGTGGTGGTTCAGGGTGGTCGACGGCGAGCACGGCAGCGGATAAAGAGGATTTAAGGAGGAGGAGGGAGTAGGGTAATTGAGGTTCAAGGGGACATTTGAGGATTAATCGAAGCATTAGGGGAAATGGAAATCGGAGATTTACAGGGTTTAGGGTTTTAGAGATATAAACAGAAGTAGAACTATTGGCTGTGAAAGAGACAATGAGAACGGTGTCGTATTCGTAGTATTTGTTTTTCTTATTTAATCTATATTTATCTATATATATTAAAGCAATAAAGTTACCGTTATGGTTAAGCCAAGTGACAAGCTAATAAATATTAATAATATATGATAACTTTATTCTATATTTGACTATGTTAGTTAAATATAAATATAGTATAATATTTTATATATATTAAAGGAATAAAATTACTATATATATAAGCATTATGGTTAAGTCAAGTGACAAACTATTAAAAAGTCACTTGACAATATTAAAGAGAGTTTATAAGGATATTGTCAAATAAGAAAAAATTGGTTAAGAATTATATATGCAATCTCATTCCAAAATTAAATTATTTGAATCGGGAATACTTTTTCTTTTAAAATATAAAAGAATATCACTTTTAAAATTTGTATTTAAATTCTAGGATCTAGGATAAGATAGTTACAAAAATAAC
>MU768008.1:17045-37974 GCA_026770625.1 Nicotiana glauca
GTGGGGGTGGGATGGGGGATGGGGTTTGGGTGGAGTGGTGTTGGGGTGTGGTGGGAGTGGATTGGTGGGGATGGGAAATGTGGGAAAGGTTGGAAAGAGTTTTGGAAAATGTTTTCCCATTCTCTTGTAGGATAAAATGCAATTTAGTGAATAAAAGGACTAGTTCAGTTTACACTGGCACAAGTATGAGATTCACTGGAATTTGTTGTTGTTAATCAATCAGTATTAGTAGCAATCAGCAAGAATTGATAAGTAAACATATATCTAAATAGTAGCTAAGATTTGCATTTCTGTGAAAGTAGAATATCTAAAATCATATTCTAGGGTACATTTATCAATTCTGCAGCTTGCCCTTTTGAGGTAAAAAAAGGAGTGAAATGCACAGGAGGTTGGTTTTTCTCATTGTGTTCCCTAACAAATGTTGGATTGCACTCAGCTTCTCAAATATTGCAAATAAACTTGGTCAATCTAGTTTCTACCTGTAGCCAATGCTGAAGTTCACTAACAAGCTAGTAGCGGGAGAGCTTTTCGGTTTTGGAATACATCTTATTGTTTCTTGGAAAGTTCCATCGTCACACTAAACTTAGTTGCCAATAGATGAGAACTGGGATCTGTGTACTTCTTTTTTGAATTTGACAAATCATGTTTATGGTGACAGCAAAGGTTCTCTCTTGCTCTT
Source organism: Nicotiana glauca (assembly GCA_026770625.1). Lineage (NCBI taxonomy): Eukaryota > Viridiplantae > Streptophyta > Magnoliopsida > Solanales > Solanaceae > Nicotiana > Nicotiana glauca. Next base: position 17,725 of record MU768008.1, read on the forward strand.
TCTATTATTTCCAACTAGTTATTTCCGAACATTACACTTGTACGTATTGAAGCATTGCTTCACTCGATATCCTTAGATGCATAGATATTCAAATGATATTGTTTTCACTAATGGTTCATTCATTATAAGCCATAGGATGATATTATCTTGCTCTTTTCTTGTGGTGTTCCAACTGCTCCTACGTCTGATGAAGGTACCGGATTTCTCCTTTGTATGTTCATTCTTCAAAATAGCTGAGGCGTTTGGATCTGGAAGTCTCAGGCACCTGTTCTCACCTCAGTTTGTCATGCAATTTGTACCGAGTATATCACCTCTGAATGGTTTATTGCATTATTGTCGAGATTTTAGCTTAAGTAAACTATTGATATGACTTTATAAAACTTCTGACAGAGAAACTTCTATATTAGTGTCAAATTTGTTTCTGATGTGCATCTAAAATCCAATCTGACAACAGGGGATGGTACTTGAATAAAATGGAATAGTGAAATCCATTAGTGTGGCCTAGTGGTTGGACCCGAACGATATTGACATCAACTGTAGCTTTCACATGTAATCCTGGAGAACAGAGTAGTGTTGATGCAGGTTTCTTTGCGTGCTGCAAGTCTGCAATGTCCAGTTTAAAATGTTTTTTTCATTCGTCCATTCTGTTTTCTTGTTTTCTGCTAGATGTTGACAATCTATCTTCTTCTTTCTTGGTGGTGTTGAGAACAAGGAGAGTTGAATAACTGTGACCGGGGATTGGTCAATTTTTCAACTGTCCGTCGGCAAATGTTAAAGTGTCAATATGAATGATGTATTCTCTTCCAATCCATTGCAAAGAGAAAAAGATTTGGTAGAACATAAAACTTTTTTTTTTAATTCACTTGTGTTCCGAACTTGACTTGAGCATCTCTAATTCCTTCGTAACTGTGTCAAGCCCTAACGAATCCACATAATTTCAGTACGCAGCACGTTTAAAGTGCCAGAATAAATTTTGATGCAATCTTCGACAATAGAAAAAATCAACGTACATTTCAGGATGATAATAAAATAAAAGTACATACATTGACAACACACCTAGTTAAGAGTATTTAAATACAGACCTAAAGCAGACAATCAATGCATTAAAAAAGTCCTGAGGTATTATTTACTACTTCCTATATATATTTATGTGGCATTTTTTCCATCTTAATCCGTCTAAAAAAAATGTCTCACTCCCTTATAGAATTAGTTAATCTTTAGAATTTCTACTTTACCCTTAATAAATTGACTAGTCTCTCGGCACGTGCGATGCACGTGTATACCAAGTCATGTAGTATATGTTTTATAAAATAATTTTAATAGTATTAAATAAAACTATGAGCAAATAATTATACATGAATATCATTGGACATCCTCTAACCTTCTAAGATGAATAATCAAGGTTTAGTTAGATACATATAATTCTTTTAACTTATTATGATTTTATAAGGTACAAATATGTAATTAAAAGTATGTCACCTAATACTTCCTTATAGATTATTCTTGGTGTTCCTCCCTTTCATGTGTTTCAATTGTTTTGTCAGAACCAGACCTTTTATTGTTGATATGATAGAGTAACGTAGATGACTATGTGAGAAAATATGTTGTGATAGATATAATCCAACATTGCGGATTGTTTGACCCTGCGCACCTTAACGTGTTGGACTTAATCCCATTGTAAGTGATTTCTCTACTTTGAGTACTTCCATTCTTGATTTGCGTATTGATAAGTACTTGCTGCTCAAGTGTTCTACTGCTCATTAATGTCTAATTGCTCTGATAGCCATATCTTAAAGCCCGATATGCAGCTTGCCTTGGGAAATCTTCCTTCGTACCATTAAAAAGATCAAGATTTATGTTTAGGAGTCACTCTACCACACAAGTTTACTACTATATTCTAACCATTTTTTCTTCCGATGAAAATATTATTCTAACTTCTAGCTGATAAAACTATCAGAGATGGGAAGACCTAGTGTAATATTAAGAAATGCGTGCCTAAATGTTTCCCACTTCATATCTAAGTGAATTAGATACTTAGATGACACAGAGAAAATTTATTTTATTATGATGATGCTCACCAGGCTCTGAGCTATATGCTTGTGCATCTCATATAATGGATGAAAAGTTCATCTGTTTTTTATCTAATCTCATTTTTCTGGGACTTCCTAGGATTGCTAGTACTTTATGTTTCCTCATCTCCGTAGCCAATGCATAACATTAAAAGCAACTATCTTCACCCAGAACACCCTAAACTTCTAGCAAGCCCTTCAAACAATATTGGTATTTAATACGAACTCAACAAGCTATTAGAATCTCAATTCTCATGTACTGCTCAAGTGCCACGGGTCAGTTTCTTTTGATAAATACTTATTGGTGGAATAATCACATGTAAAGTTCTTGATAGGATACAATATTATTATGTACACATTGTTATCACTACTCCGTTAAAACAAAAATTAGAAAAAAACTGTTAGAAGAAATTGAAAAGTTGTAAACGATAAGAAATATTCCGAGGCCACAACTTCTTTGTGCGTCCTTAAGGAATTTTAACCCCCTCACAAGTTGCCAAGGTAATGGATTAAATCCTCTCAGGATGAAACGGATAAACCTTCCTGCAACAGTGGCAATACAAACTGCAGGATACCAACGAACTCAAAGAACGGAACAAAATCACACTTACAAATTTGAAAGAGAAACTGCGAAGTAAAATGCATGATTTTCAGAAGGAATTTCTATAATTTTACAGTGTGTGAAAAGGAAGCCATGCCTCGGAATTTATAGGCAATTGTCGGAGGAGGTGTGATGTTTGTTCATAATGTGAACAAATATTTGAAAGGAAGAGGTGTTTGTTATTTTGGATTCCAGTTAATTCTGTTAATGAACAGGCTGACACTTAATTAATTCTTAAATAATTAATTAAATAAACTTTGTCAAAAAATTAATCTCATCGATTGATTTGACAAATCCAAAGCCGAGTCGAGCAACAACGACGGCGCGAAGCTTCATTCTCTTCAACTCTTTTTAAAAGTTCTAAGAAGTGATCCTATATTTATACACACAAGTGTAGTTGTCCCTCACCAACGAGGGACGAAGTTCATTTGACAAAACTCACTTGATTCAAAATTTTTATTTCCCACCATTTTTCAATTCACACTTCTAATCTTTAAAGCCCAATGGCTTAAAATCCAACACACATTCAGATCATAAATTATTCTCAGGTATGCACATACTGCACTTATTAATCAGACGAATTTTTTTACAGGAAACATATTAAGAACTTGCAACCATACTCGCAATATATAACCTTAAAAAGCACTTACAAACATAAAGCGATGACTACAGTCATAGTCTCCAAAAATTACGGGACGAACACGAGTGTAGGCTTAATTAGAAGTATTATGTATTCAAGCAGTACATCTTAAAAGTAGCAAATAATTGTTACTCCTGTAATCATCTCCAAATTATCAACTATAATCATCTCCAAAATATAACCATTTCGCAGAACATATGTCACTCAATAACAAAATGTGAAAGTAGATTAGTAAATCAGTTGAGAAACACAGCCAAGACAAGGAGAAGCATAAGAAATTTGTATGCGCCGAAAGTCTCTTTGCAGTGAAAGCCAAGTAGTGGCGGAGAGATGACTGATATGGTTAGATTGAAGTGGCACTGGAATATAATCCCCGCCTTTGTTATCAACAAATCGTTACTGGTACATCCTTATTCCCATTTATCCAGTAAATCGGCAATATAGTACAACGTATCGGGTTGAAGAAGCAAATAACAGGGGCGACCTTCTAGTCCGAGTAAAGTTGTTTTCCATGAGCAATTTATGTTTTGGTATTCTGAAGGAGCGTATCCCATCACATGGATAAGTAACGAATTCTCTGAAGTCTGAATGAACACATCGATTCGGATCTAGTTGGGGGTTTTTTGCACAACCGATTTTTTTCCAGTAAGTACATAATTAAAATTTTAAAATAGGAAGGGTAAAAAAGTAATTTAACTTTTCTAATAAGGGCTTCCTGCTTTTAAAGTATTATAGATTATAGATTTAAAGCCACACAAAGATCTATGATTTGATTAAATAAGAATAGATATCCCAAAATTCGCCTAAACTATCACCTTTTTTTCCTACCTAAATTATCGCATATCTCCAAAATCCTCTTGAACTATATCCTTCCTCATATTAAAAAACCCCGTCGCATTTTTAATATTGCGTATGATACTCTTGTAAATTTGTAAGAAACATGCTATGTGGCACTCAATGTGTATATTTAATTAGCCTATTAAAAAAATCACCCTTATTACTTATTTTAAATTTTAATGTGCATATATTAAATGGATAAATATTATTCACCCGAGTAAAACATATAGGAGATCTAGGGCAAAAGGCATTCCGTAAAATCCCCTTCTCTCCCCTGTCTCTCAATAATGGCTTTTCTTTCTCTCACTAGCGATTTTTTTCATTAATTTTCGTTGTGACCTTCATTTTTCCCAATAGCACTCGATTTGGGTATGGATAATTTCGGTTAAGACACTGATTGTTTCTTTCTGTGAAGTATTCAATTTGGGTTGTTTAGTATAAAGTCAGGCCGCTGTTGTTTACCATTCGATTTCTCTTATCTTTGGTATTCCTTGTCAGTTTCAAGTCTTTCACAACCTACCGAAATAAATTATAGTCACCAACTTCATCCACTCCTTTTCATCTAAGGAAAGAAGAAAGAGTTTTATAAAGAAAACACGCGAGTGTATTTTTTAAATATATATAATAGGATTTTTATGTGGGTTATCTCCCTTGCATTATGAAACTCCAATATTTTCATATATCTTGTCCTTCTGCAACTATTTTTCAGAAGTTTGGAGAGATTCAACAACAAGAGAAGAAGAATTTCAGAAGGAACCAGATGGAGAAATGGAGGAGAAAGATGAAAAATGGAGAAGAAAGGTGAAAGAATGAAGAAGAAATTCTTCCCCCTTCTGTCACCTTCGCAATTGCGGGGTTGGTGCTCGCAACCGCGATAACAGAGCATCAGCACACCAACAATTCATTTGATGCCAAAACCATTTCGATACATGTCCAAAATTCATCCGAGTCCTCGAGGCTCCAAACCAAACGTCCACAAAAGTCTAAAAACATCATACGAACTCGCTCGCGCGATCAATGGTTGAAACTAGAAATCTAAAGAACGTGTTTCTACCTAATGGGGATATAACCCATGTTACATACACAGGTGCTAGCTTTATATCAGATGGGAATGCAATTATAAATGTGTTTCATGTACCTCCTTTTAAATACAACATACTATCTGTATCTAAGGCAACAAAGAGTTGTTATACCCCATTTTAACACGGGTCAAATTAGAGCATAACATATTGGTTATTCCTGAATTAATTATTAATTAAAGAGTCGCCACCTAATTATTTTAAAGGGTGAATTAGGACACCCAAATCATTTAATTAAGTATGGAAAGTAAGACTCCATTAAGGTCTACTTGACTAAAAATTCTGGTTAAGGGGGATCTAGTTAAATTGAGGGGAAGGTGTGAAGCACCCCTCAAGGTCCGCATAAGACGCGGTTCCCTTCCGAACTTAGTTAATTAATTAAGGCATCAATTATAATTATCTAAATTTGGATTAATCCGATGGACAAAAGTATACTTCATCCTTTAGGAAAAATCTTTGTAGAAATGAATTCCAATGTGACCAGCTTTGAGTTTAGAGCTTTAACTTTGATAGAACATTTGACAAAAAGGGAAAGAGATTCAAGCGTTTTTTTTATAGGAAAAGTTAAATTTGAATCTTTTAAATAAGCTAAACAAATATAGGCTAATTTATAAAAGATTTGGATAAATTGACTTCTAAGTCTTGAAAGTAGAAGTCCTATTATATGAGATAAAACAATTACTTCTATAATGAGATAGAGGAAAACACCCTAAGTGATTAAATAAAACTTTACTAATAATTCTATTTTGAGTGTGAATTTCGACATAGAAATCATAGAAGAGTTAAAATAGAACAAATGATAAATAAAATAGAGGAAAGATGCCATAGGCACCCCAAGCGATTTTCTCGCTTCTTTTCTTCTTTTTTGATGCTGTTAAAGAATAAAGGATGTGATGACTCTCTGCAAGCAGGAAGTATCTTGCACTAAGGCTCCATGTTGCTCCCAAAGTGTACATGACAAAATAAGAAGAGAATAAGAATTAGAAAATAGGAAATTCAATTCTGACTACTATATGAAAAATGAAGAAGCTTATAAGACATAGTATTAATTTAACATAGAAAGGATTCAAGCGAGTCAACAAACCTGCATATATCTAAAGCTTAACAAAACTTCAAGCAACATTCTGACAAGTATCTTTAAACATAGTCATTACAACGTAAAGGGATAAACTACGTACATGGCATTTTGAACGTGAAAGAATGATCTTACAACATGGCTACTAAACTAATAATTGAACTTATTAGTAACTTTAATATCTATAGCAGTGACATTTTATACAAATATTCCGTTCAACTTATGTAGGACAAAAGAAAAGACTTCCTGTAGTCATAGTTCCCATATCATACCAATCTAAGAACGAAAGAGACTTAAAGCGGGGCATTTAGGTACAGATTATATACTTAGCAGATACTTATAGATATAGATTCTTAAGTAGTACTCTGTTCTTGAAGCTAAAAGGAAATTGTAGTTTCTACTATGACATGCTTTTGTATAAACAATGTCAGGAAGTATACACCAAAATTTAAAAGGAAACAAGTTAGACATGTGAATAAACAAGGGGAACTTTTGGATAGATATTGTCGAATAATATGTTAACCAAGTTTCTAAACAGATGAATACATACCAAAGACTTGCAGTAGAACTTATTGGCAACAAGATTTTCTTATGACATGGTGTCTAAAGACCTAATTAAGTCGTTTTTTAATACACTTCTTATTCTATCATAGAATCAATAACTTACAATCAAACAAGTTCAATTAACAAGTCAATTAACTTTGAAGAAATAGTACTACTCTACGCTAAGATTTGTAACTGAAACCATAACTAAAAATAATTTTCAACAGATTTGAATAATAACATGCTATTAGAAGATTTTAGCTATAACTACTAAAGACAGGATTGCCTAATATCACTATTTTGACCAAGATTCCACAAAATATATAACTAAAGGGAAGAGAACTTAACACATAATTTCTACTATAATAAAATATATATGTTATTAACACAAGAATAATAGAATGAAGTTGGGGTTTTACCTTCCACGGGGCAGTGAACTGGGCTTTGAGGTCTCAAATTTACTACTCTTTAGCTATTGAGAATGTAAAATAGAAGCTAGAAATTGAGATATTTCCCACAGATTGAGAAGCTTGAGATATTTTAGTAAAATGGAATGCGGTATGAAGATAATTTTCGAGAGTTCAAGCTTTTTTTCGGCTGAGACTTAGGGAGGCATTTATAGATGAAACAACTAGGGTTTTGATTTGAATTTGAAATTCTAAATTTTGTTGGCAGAAAGAGGTCACGGGTTGAGTGTGGAGTCCGAAAAAGAGCCGTTTGGATCTCTGCTATCTTTGCCTTTTCAGAGATTTCTTCGGCCTCCAGTGTTGACTTAATCTTGTGCCAGAAAGGGGCTAGAGAGACGCAATGGAAAGAGAAAGAGGGGGTATGGAGTTTCATAAAAATGGAGGAACAATTCTGAGGTAATAGTCTGCCATGGTGAATTTTGCAAAGAGGGGAAATGGGACGTTGCTGGCAATGAGACGAAAACCTAGTTTAGTCTTTAAGTTCTTTTAGGAATGATATTTGGGCTTGGACATATTGGGTTTATGGGAATTAGGTGATGGCTAATTGGGTTGGTTTGGACTATTGGAGAGTAGGCTAAAGAATGGGTTGGCTCAAATTGGTAGGCTATTCCCTTCTTTAAATCAATTTCTTTGGGCTTCTTTCTATTAATAAATAAAACTTGGACTAAATTTTAACACTTTAAACATAAAGAAAATCTAATATTTATATGTTTGGTAATGTTAATATAGCAAAATTTTAAGCAAAATTATTGAAAAGCAAGAACTATATAAAATAACTTGTCCAAAGTATTAAAGATCGAGAAATACAAAGAAATTAATTAAAGGAAAGGTAGGGCAAAATTGGGTATCAACAAGAGTTACAGTGCTCAGTAATATTTTTTCCTTATTTTTGCTTCTTCTAGGATCTCTTTAAAGTGAGAGATTAGTAAAGAAGATGATTGACTTTATCTACTACTAAACCAGACAATGAAGAAGAACACGAGGATAGCCCTTACAACCAGAGGCGGATCCAGGATTTAATTTTTATGGGTTCCTGTAACGACTTCGAATAAATTTTCAATAGTAACTGGGTTCACATTCAAATATTTGTAGCTATTTAATGAATTTTTAGAACACATTTACACTGTTTAGACAAAAGCTACTGGATTCACGGGAACCCGTAGATGACATGCTGGATCCGCCCCTGCTTACAACTGCAGAATTCAGATAAACTATAGACAAGTGTTACATATGAAATTATGGCACAAGAGGCATGATCACATGTCTACTGTAATATTGTAGAAAATATTTTCCGTTGGTTTACAATCCATTAGAGACAAGACAAATAAATATACTGTGTCCTTGTGCTAAACAAACCAGACTGTCTTTTCCTTCCAGCTGTATCAAGAGCAGTAGTATTATTTTCACATGATTCATATAGACTTGTGGGGACCTCATAAAATAGCTACTCTTGATTGTAACAAATATTTTCTAACTGTAGTGTATGATTACTCTAGAATGACTTGGATATTTTTACTTAAGCAAAAGCATGGTATGTATCTCTCATTACAACGTTTTTTCAACTATTTTAGAAATCAGTTTGATAGAATTTAATTCTGAGAACTGATAATGACACAGAGTTTATAAATACAGTATGTGATAGTTTGTTCAATAACATGTGTATCATACATCATCGAATATGTATCTATACTCCTCAGCAAAATGGAGTAGCTGAGAGGAAACACGTGCATATTTCAAAGGTTACTAGAGCCATCAGATTTCAAGCTCAAATTCCCATTAAAATTTGGGGACAATGTGTGTTAGCTTCATTTTATCTGATAAATAGAACAACTAGCTCAGTCTTTAGAAACATTACTCCATATGAAAGGTTAAAAAAGAAAAAACCCATCACTGGATCATCTTAGAGTCTTAGGATGCTTATGCATTGCAAAGATTATACAAGAGCTTGACAAAATCATCCCAAGAGCCAGAATGCAGAGGCAGATCCAAGATTTTAAGTTTATGGGTTCCTGTCGCAATTTCAAATTAATATACAATAATAACTGAGTTCACAAATAGATATTTATAGATATTTAATAAATTTTTTAACAAAAATACAGGGTCTACGCAAAAGTTATACGGGTTTCCGGGAACCCGTATACTACACGCTAGATCTGCCCCCTGCCAGAATGGCAATTCATATAGGATATTCAGACGTGCAAAAGGGTAAATTTTACACGATATAGCTAATCAATCTTTCTTTGTTAACAGAGATATAACATTTATGGAAGATATATTTCCTTTCAGCACAAAGAATACAAATACATAACCACTGTTTGTAGATACTACAGTAAATACATGAATAATAATAATAGATAACTCCCATGAAGGTGTAGTTACAGTTATTTCATCAAATTATCACACACAAAGGGTGAAATATCTACAGAATCAGAAATTTCTGAAGAACAAGTAACAGTAACAACAAATCTGTAATTACAACCACCTATAGAAATTCAGATAAATCATCAACAATCAAAACAACTACCATCAGAAATTGAGATACATCCTCAACAACTAAAAGTTAGAAAGTCAACAAGAGGTAAAAGTCCACCAATATGGATGAAAGACTTTGTGTATCTTAACATTCATAAAGATGTGCCTTATGCAATTAACAAATACATAGGATATCAGGCATACATTGCTGCCTCATCTTCTATAGTTGAACCAACTAACTATTTAGAAGCAATCAAAGATCCTAGATTGGTAGAGGCAATGAATGAAGAGATAAGGGTATTGGAATACAATCATACCTGGGACATTGTCACACTACCAGCATGCAAGAAACCTATAGGCTGCAAGTGGATTTATAAAGTCAAATACAAGGCTTCAGGAGAAGTTGAGAGATCCAAAACTAGATTAGTAGCTAAAGCTATGGTCAAAAAGAAGGAATTGATTATCAAGAGACGTTTCACCAGTAGTGAAAATGGTAACAATTAGAACTATATTAGATTTGGTAGTTGCAAAACAATGGCATATACATCAAATGGATGTGTATAATGCTTTCCTTCAAGATGATCTTTATGATGAGATTTACATGGACTTACCCCAAGGATTTTTAAATCAGCGGGAGAATAACTCAGTATGTAAACTTATCAAATCCTTATATCGGCTTAACAATCACCAAGATAATGGAATGCAAAGTATTTGAAGTATCACTGAAGTTTCATTCAAACAGAGTCAATTTGACCACTCTCTATTTGTCAGAAAAACCATTGAAGGGATTGTAGTAGCATTAGTTTATGTTGATAACCAAAAACTCACCGCACAAGGCCTTTGAAATGAAGAATCGGGAGAACTAAAATACTTCTTAGGCATTGAGTTTGCTAGGTCAAAGTAAGGAATTATTAAGCATCAGAGAAAATATGTCTTAAAGCTCATTTGTGAAGTTGGATTGACTGCAGCTAAACTTGCAGTGACACCCATCAACACCAATATAAAGCTTACATCTAAACTATTTGATGAGCATATAGGAAAGAATCTCAAAACAGAAGAAGATCCTTCAATTGTCAAGAAGACTATCAAAGATTGATGGGGAAACTTCTATATTTAACTGCAACTAGGCCTAATATATCTTTTGGAGTCCAGAAGTTGGTCAATTCCTTCAACATCCTAATATATATATTTATATATATAAAGAATCATCTAGGTCAAGGAATATTACTGTCAAACAACTGCAGCAACACAATTACTGCATATTGTGATGCAGATTGGGCTTCCTGTCCCTTTGCCAGAAGTGGATATAGATATCAAGTTACCAGTTGAGATATACAGTGATAGTAAAGCATCCATAGAAATAGCTGCAAACCCTGTATATTATAAAAGAACTAAAAGGTCTATTGAGGTGATTCATGCAGAAAATCTGGTATCTGATTCTGCCGTGGAGGTCCGCGGAGAGTAGGTCGAGGAGATGCAGAATTCTGCTCTGAAGTAACCGATGCTAGTAGGATACCCAACCATCAAACGAGAATCAAAGGGTTTAACATGTATGCTGTTGAGCAAATGCAACTAAATTCACTCTCATTTTAAGACCTTGTTAAAAATGTGTTTCTTCTTCTTATACTGCTCATAGAGTATATTTTTGAACCCCTCTCCAAAGCTTAATAACTTTGTTGTAAATTCCTTCACTCTTGTGCATGAAATAGAATACCTATTAATAAAAGATTGATACTATAATTACCAATGAAAATGAAATTAGATCTAAGTATCTTTCTTGATCTAAAAACAAGGAAGCACTCAATCTTATCAATCATTATTGACAACTGTTCCTTGCTCAAGACAAGTAGAAGATTATTTGGTTTAGTGACACCATTCTCAAAAGTTTATTGCAGATTGACTCTTAGCGTGCTACATTGAGTCATAATCTACTTAGATTAACTGGATTTAGCGAGAGTACCTGTTAGATGATAAATTAAACTTATATTGCATTAGCAAGCATGTTCTACAATAAAATTAAATTGCAGGTTTAATCTTCAGGGTTTCCTTGATTGAGAATGATTTAGTCTGAACCTTCTGTCAACGTATGTTTGTACTTCCATTGGCCTAATCCTGAATGAAAGTTTCCTTGTAACTTGTATTGGTAGAAATCTGACCATACGACTGCCACGGGGTCAGCCCCGTCCTAATCCACTCTCAACAACTGGTCAATGCAATTGACTTTTTACCTCATTTTCAGCTGTTCTTAAGACGAGCAAGGGGGTTACGACCCTTTCAGGACAGGATGACATCTCCTCAACCAAGCTACGACAATTCATGAGCAACCCCTGGAGCTTGAAGCTATAAATACCAAGAAAGATAACCTTCAAGGGGGCTTCTTCTTCTACACTACTCCGAATACATAAAAATGGAGGAACATGCTCCATGAATAGGGCAACGAATAAGACAATTGTAAGGCCCTGAACCTCTTTAAGGAGAGGCAGGTCAAGCTATTACGATCAATAAAGCCATGTTTATATCATTCTCCAATTGATTATTCATATATCTCAATTTTGTCTTCTAATTCAGTGATTAATTATGATTGGCTATGATTTACCCTTGATTTATTTCGTTTGATTTGCTCGAAAAGTATTCGATAACTTTTGAGTCAAACAATTTGGCACCGTCAGTAGGGATTTCCTAGCGAAATCACATAGTTTCTTCCTGGATCAAAGCCAAAGAAACGTCCAAAAAGAAAGCAATCCAACTCAAACAATTTGGCGCAGACAAGCCAAAGGAAGCGCATCGAGCACAGAAAACTCGAATGCATCAAAGGAAACTAAAATCCTCTGCCCTGTTAAACTCGAAAAGCCCAAGCGAGAAGAAGAAGCCCCCTTCCTCCCCAGGACAGAAGTGTGAAGCATTTCTCTCACCCCTAATGCAGTGCCAGGCAGAAAACCGGCGCAGGGACATTTCGGGCCAGGGATCGTAAATCACCCAGATACAACCCAAACATCCCAACTACGCTCGATTAAGGCTAAGTGCCTTCGTCATCAAAGTAAAGTTCGACCTCGTTCGAATTGGGAATAAGGCTTAGTTCCTTCGCCATTAAAGTAAAGTTTGACCTCGTTCGAACTGAGAATAAGGCTAGGTGACTTCGCCGTCAAATTTAACAAGTTCGACCTCAGTCGAGCTGGGACTAAGGCTAAGTGCCTTCGCAATCAAAGTAAAGTTCGACCTCATTCGAACTGGGAATAAGGCTTAGTGCCTTCGCCATCAAAGTAAAGTTCGACCTCGTTCGAACTGAGAATAAGGCTAAGTGCCTTCGCCGTCAAAATTAACAAGTTCGACCTCAGTCGAACTGGGAATAAGGCTAAGTGCCTTTGCCATCAAAGTAAAGTTTGACCTCGTTCGAACCGGGAATAAGGCTAAGTGCCTTCATCATCAAAGTGTAGTTCGACCTCATTCGAACTGGGAATAAGGTTAAGTGCCTTCGCCGTCAAATTTAACAAGTTCGACCTCAGTCGAACTGGGACTAAGGCTAAGTGCCTTCGCCATCAAAGTAAAGTTTGACCTCGTTCGAACTGGGAATAAGGCTTAGTGCCTTCGCCGTCAAAGTAAAGTTCCACCTCGTTCAAACTGAGAATAAGACAAAGTGCCTTCGCCGTCAAATTTAACAAGTTTGACCTCAGTCGAACTGGGACTAAGTCTAAGTGCCTTCGCCATCAAAGTAAAGTTCGACCTCGTTTGAACTGGGAATAAGGTTAAGTGCCTTCGCTGTCAAATTTAACAAGTTCGTCCTCAGTCGAAATGGGACTAAGTCTAAGTGCCTTCGCCATCAAAGTAAAGTTCGACCTCGTTCGAACTGGGAATACGGCTTAGTGCCTTCGCCATCAAAGTAAAGTTCGACCTCGTTCGAACTGATAATAAGGCTAAGTGCCTTCGCAGTCAAATTTAACAAGTTCGACCTCTGTCGAACTGGGACTAAGGCTAAGTGCCTTCGCCATCAAAGTAAAGTTCGACCTCGTACGAACTGGGAATAAGGTTAAGTTCCTTCGCTGTCAAATTTAACAAATTCGACTTTAGTCGAACTAGGACTAAGGCTAAGGGCCTTCGCCATCAAAGTAAAGTTCGACCTCGTTCGAACTGGGAATAAGGCTTAGTGCCTTCGCCATCAAAGTAAAGTTCGACCTCGTTCAAACTGAGAATAAGGCTAAGTGCCTTCGCCGTCAAATTTGACAAGTTAGACCTCAGTCGAACTGGGACTAAGGCTAAGTGCCATCGCCATCAAAGTAAAGTTCGACCTCTTTCGAACTGGGACTAAGGCTAAGTGCCTTCGCCATCAAAGTGAAGTTCGACCTCGTTCGAACTGGGAATAACATTAAGTGCCTTCGCCGTCAAATTTAACAAGTTCGACCTCAGTCGAACTGGGACTAAGGCTAAGTGCCTTCACCATCAAAGTAAAGTTCGACCTCGTTCGAACTGGGAATAAGGCTTAGTGCCTGTTCGACCTCAATCGAACCGAGAATAAGTTAAGTGCCTTCGCCGTCAAATTTAACAAGTTCGACCTCAGTCGAACTCGGACTAAGGCTAAGTGCCTTCGCCATCAAAGTAAAGTTTGACCTCGTTCGAACTGAGAATAAGCCTAAGTGCCTTCGCCGTCAAATTTTACAAGTTCGACCTCAGTCGAACTGGGACTGAGGCTAAGTGCCTTTGCCATCAAAGTAAAGTTCGACCTCGTTCGAACTGGGAATAAGGTTAAGTGCCTTCGCCGTCAAATTTAACAAGTTCGATCTCAGTCGAACTCGGACTAAGGTTAAGTGCCTTCGTCATCAAAGTAAAGTTCGACCTCGTTCGAACTGGGAATAAGGCTTAGTGCCTTCGCCATCAAAGTAAAATTCGACCTCGTTCGAACCGAGAATAAGGCTAAGTGCCTTCGCCGTCAAATTTAACAAGTTCAACCTCAGTCGAACTGGGACTAAGGCTAAGTGCCTTTGCTATCAAACTAAAGTTCGAACTCGTTCGAACTGGGAATAAAGCTTAGTGCCTTCGCCATCAAAGTAAAGTTCAAACTCATTCGAACTGAGAATAAGGCTAAGTGCCTTTGCCGTCAAAATTAACAAGTTCGACCTCAGTCGAATTGGGACTAAGGCTAAGTAACTTCGCCATCAAAGTAAAGTTCAACCTCGTTCGAACTGAGAATAAGGCTTAGTGCCTTCACCATCAAAGTAAAGTTTTACCTCGTTCGAACTGAGAATAAGGCTAAGTGCCTTCGCCGTCAAATTTAACAAGTTCGACATCAGTCGAACTGGGAATAAGGCTTAGTGCCTTCGCCATCAAAGTAAAGTTCAACCTCAGTCGAACTGGGACTAAGGCTAAGTGCCTTTGCCATCAAAGTAAAGTTCGAACTCGTTCGAACTGGGAATAAGGCTTAGTGCCTTTGCCATCAAAGTAAAGTTTGACCTCGTTCGAACTGAGAATAAGGCTAAGTGCCTTCGGCGTCAAATTTAACATGTTCGACCTCAGCCGAAATGGGAACAAGGCTAAGTGCCTTCGCCATCAAAGTAAAGTTCGACCTCGTACGAACTGGGAATAAGGTTAAGTGCCTTCGCTGTCAAATTTAACAAGTTCGACCTCAGCCGAACTGGGAATAAGGCTAAATGCCTTCGCCGTCAAAGTAAGTTCGACCTCGTTCGAACCGAGAACAAAGCTAAGTGCCCTCGCCAATAAAACAAGACAATTTCGACTTCGCTCGAGCTATAAAGCTTCCACCATCATAATCGATAGTTCGACCTCATCTGAACTGGGACTAGAGCCAAGCTCCCTTGCCATAAGACGACAATTCCACCTCGCTCATATCGAGACAAAGGATAAGAACCGTCATCAGCTAAAGACTGATACACCAACCCCCATCGAGCTCAAAAAGCCAGCACTTCAAGTATGCTCATAAAAAAGAAGTTACAAAACAAGCATAAGACAAACGACGAAAAAGAGAATTCATTTATCCACAAAGTTGAGAATGAGGGTCATCCCCGCTTACACCCGGCCAGGGCCGGAAAACATAAGAAAAAGGAAAAAACAAAGAAAAACAACAACATACGAACTCCAACCGGCGAACGGAACAAAGGAAAAATCAAGAACAAATTCTCACTCGGCGCCACCCTCGCCGCCACTCGTACTATCATCAGCCTCGGGTGTCGCCACATCCTAACCACAATTAGCACAGGCCTCACGAGCCTTCTGACGTGCCACCTCGAAAGCCGCCTCGGTCATAGTACCTGCCTCCCATAAGTTCTTGAAGATATCGCGTTGAGCTTCAGCGTAGACCCAAAGTTCATGGGCCTGGTTGGGAACAACAGTGTGTGATGACCCATATTGGTTCTGCAGCCGCTGGTTCTCCTCCTCCAAGGCCAAAATCCAGTCCGACATAACTTAGGCCTCTCGGTCAAAGACATTAATCCGCTCTTCGAGCCCCTCTTCCCTAAGGACCGTAGTAGTCCTCTCTGTCTCTCGTTCAGCCTCATGAATGCGGATTGCCTCCTCCAATGCCCTGGCCCTCATCGAGGCATCCCTCTCCTGGAGTTTCAAGGCAGCAATCTCGCCCTCCAACGCCGCCAACTTACCGCTCCATTCCATGGTCATCTCCGCCGCTTTAACCTGGTTCTGCTCCGCCTCCAATTCCATCTCCCTCAACTTACCCCGCAGGTGCGCACATTCAGCAACATCCCCCTTTCCCACCTCGAGCTCCTCATCCTTCATACGAATTTGCTCCTCGAGCTTGCTTTTGCTACCAAGCGCCCGCAGTAGCTCTTGGTCCCGTTTTTCTAGCTCCGCGCCCAGAGCTCGGTTACAAGCTTCGCTCCTCAATCGCTCGTGCATCACTCTGCACCTGTCACGATAACAACGATATTTTCCCAGCATCTGCAGGAAGATCCTCGAATGGACATTGGCTCTGCGGATGCTCTCCACCTCCAGCAAGAAAGTCTGAAAAACAAAGAGACCAATTAAAACTAAAGCCCAGGCTTAGACAAGGAAGAAACAACTGGAGTCACACTACGTACCCTCAAGCCCATCACGACCACTTCATTCATCACCTCAACATCAGAAATGCTCCTCAGAGACGCGTTCTTGGCCTCCGAACATAACAACTTAAATTGTGACACAAAGCTACTTCCTTGGGTCAGCAGGTTCAAATCTGAAAAAACTTCAATAAAACGGGCCGGCCCCCTTGCGCGAACCGCAAAGTTGGTAATGCCCTCCTCAAACATATGGATGTCATTAGGGTCCAAATCAGACTCAAACTCGTACTCGTCCTCCACCACATTCTTTCCCCTCTCTGCCGCCGACGGTACAGAGCCATCCGCCATGGTCGATGAAGGTGCGTTCGAGGTTACAATGGCGACCTCTAGATATTGACCCTCCGCCTCAGCAGCAGGAACTTCTGATCGGGTCTCCAAAACAACAACATTCTCTTAGCTTGAACTGACGAGGGCAACTTCAACTAATTGCTCCCTCCCAACGGTAGACACCACAACAACTTCCCTCTCTGACTCCGTTGGTGGAGAATCCAAATTGATCACCGTCGGAGGAGCCGCCACAAATGCTACCCTCCGCCTTTTTGATAGTCCTTCTTCCTCTCCGGTTAATGGCTAGTCGGTTCGAGGGCGGGCGACCCCTGACGGCCCCACATCTAGAGATGCAGCTCGTGTCGAATAGGTGGCCACTGATGATTCAACCGACGCTTCCCTCGATACTGAACGAGGCACGGGCACTGCAGTAAGTCGAGCAGATACAGCCGGTCAATGGAAAGCTAACTGAGGAGCTCTGACACGACGAGTTCTCCCTATCGACAACAAACAAACGTTCGATGAATAAAGTTAAAACAAGGCAAAATAGAAAGGAAGTAGGGCCGCTATTTCACCTGCTAGGGGCCTGCGTCCGTGTCTCTCCCAAAAAGTTGACCATGTGCGAATCCCCACAGTATGAGGAACCACGGCCTCGACCCATTCCCGTATCCCCTCCAAAGGAGGCAGCAGCAGCTTTTCAGCTACAAAATATTAAAGTAAATCAACAAATACAAACACAAGGCGTAAAGGTCAAAACATGGCATTTTTGTAGTCGAGGACGAGGACTTACGTGCAAAGTTCCAAACTTCTGGGAACCCGCTCGGGTCTACCACAAGGTGCTCAGTCCGAATATAGAAAAAAATTTCAAAGAAGCGACGGTTGGTCCTGTCGTCCATCCCGGCCACCAAGCCCCTCGACCCTCGGGGGCGCGCATGGATCATGGTGCCGCGGGTCTTTTGAGGAGCAAAGAGGCTAAGCACGTGCCTAAAAGTGACCTCCCTACCGGCTAGCTCCGCGTACTTGATAAACATAAGAAACAACTTATAGAGATAAGGGGAGAGCTGGGCCGGACACACCTCATAATAACGGCAAAAGTCGACCACCAGCATTGGAAGCGGGAATGTGTACCCCACTAGGAAGGTGTAAGCATAGAACGAACAATACCCTCGACGGTTGATCTGAACCCTATCCACAGTCTTCGCAAGCGCGATCTCGACGTAGCGTGGAATACCCCACTGCTCCCGCATCTGCGCTATCCCAACTTCCCACATTAGAGAAGCAATATCCACCTGCTCCACGCCGCTCGGTGCGCCAAAATCCACCACCAGATTTCCCAAACGAGGTAGAACTTCATCGATTAAAGGAACTTCATATTCCATCAGCTCCAAGTCTTCAGTTGACTGAGCGGGATCCTCGATCACCGGAGGATTAGCCGGAAGATTATTGCGAGAAGAAGTTCCTGCCATAATTGACTCACGAGCGAAAGAAAGAAGAGCTTTTATGGGAGAAACGAGAAAATCAAAGATTGTAGCGATTAAAAGAGGGGAGAAAAATGCAATTTAGCAGGAGGAAAGGTTTCTCAGGATTTCTCTCAAAGGAACGATAAATGTGCGACATGCAAATGACAAATCCTTTCCATTTATAAGAAATAGATTCTACCTTCACGAAACCCAATAGCCATCATTAATAAATGATTGGGCACGAAACGATTCGATTTCATGGAAACGTGTGCCATTATGATCGACTGCACGAAACGGCGCTTCACTTACCAACCGACGTTTTAGTTCTGAAACCGTCGTAATGATACCTAAACACCGAAAAGATGCCCCCGGGCAGTTTCGGGATTCCTAATGCCATTAATAAACGAAAAGCGAGTCCAACTCCTCTTGGTTACGCTGCACCATCCGTCCGCCGAGGTCGGCACGGGCACGACCCCGACGAACGGAGGGACAAACTGTATTGGTAGAAATCTGACCATACGACTGCCACGGGGTCAGCCTCGTCCTAATCCACTCTCAACAACTGGTCAATGCAATTGACTTTTTAACTCATTTTCAGCTGTTCTTAAGACGAGCAAGGGGTTACGGCCCTTTCAGGACAGGAGGACGTCTCCTCAACCAAGCTATGGCAATTCATGAGCAACCCCCGAAGCTTGAAGCTATAAATACCAAGAAAGATAACCTTCAAGGGGGCTTCTTCTTCTACACTACTTCGAATACATAAAAATAGAGGACTATGCTCCATGAATAGGGCAACAAATAAGACAATTGTAAGGCCCTGAACCTCTTTAAGGAGAGGCAAGTCAAGCTATTACGATCAATAAAGCCCTGTTTATATCATTCTCCAATTGATTATTCATATATTTCAATTTTGTCTTCTGATTCAGTGATTAATTATGATTGACTATGATTTACCCTTGATTTATTTCGATTGATTTGCTCGGAAAGTATTCGATAACTTTTGAGTCAAACATAACTTATTCAGTTTCCTTTGCTGGTATTCTCGGTTTTGTTAACAGTGCCAAAAATATTATATGTAGTGACAGCTACGATTTTCTAATCAAATTAGTATCTAGTAATAGCAATTAGCAAGAATTGATATTTAACTACGTATAATATTTTACTACCAGCTGTTGTAGTCTTAAATCACCGTGATTGTGTCAAAAGTAAAACAGATTCTAACAGCATATAACTCTGTAGCAAGGAGCATCTTTGTTAGGGTAGAATTGAAATTCAAAGCCGATGATAAGCACAAATAGCTTGAGTGCTAAAAACTATGGTTCTTGTGGTACAACAATAAGTACGCTTCAGTCCCAAACAAAGTTGGGGTATTGTTATTCCAGGTTGGATAAATCACTTTTTTTAAAAATGCCCATGGCACCGAAGTTAGCGGCTTTAGAGATAGGGGCGAGAAGGCGGAACAGAGACTCTGAGTCCTAAATCTAAGTTCCTTTTCCCAGTGCGAATACATCATGCCCGGTTTAATCAGTTACACCAGCTAACAAAACAACACTCAACACTCCAAGTAGCATAGGCGCGGGAAGACCGGTTAAGGTCTCGTGAGATAGAGTGACTGATAATAGGTGAATTTGACTATAATCACGCCCTAAATAATCACATTTTTATGTTGTTTTGATGATATA